>VMDR010003814.1:0-67090 GCA_007922815.1 Macrotus californicus
ATAATGAGTGGAGTCCTATGTAGCTATTTAAAAAAATGGAATGACTGTTTGTATTGGTAGAGAAAGATGCCCAATGTATATTAAGTAAGAAAGCAAGTGCAAGTCACATACATTCAAAGGCACGTAGAGACCACACCATGTATTTTTTGATAGTACATTTTGATACCTGTTTGCATAAATGCAGTAAAAATGCTGGAAATATATACACCAAAGGTGAACAGTGGTTTTCTCTGAGGGGTGAGCTGAAGATTGTCACTATTTCCTCCTCTTGAATGATTTTTTTTCCAATGATGCCTAGGTTGTTATAAAATATAAGAAACAAAAAAATGAAAATTAAAAACACATATGGTCCAAATGGGAACTCAACATTAAACTTGTACTAGCACTGACTTTAAATGCCCGAGGAGAATAAATTTTAAAAGAAAACTACTTAGGCTTTTCCTAATCCTCTGGAAAAGAATGGGTGGTGTCACAGATTTTTACCTTCCCTTCTTCTCCACTGGTTTCTCTGAGATTATGTGTTGCTCTGACTGGTGGACAGTCAAAGGGCTTTGCCTAGGATCAAGATGCCAATGTGTGACACCAGAGAGTCACCAAGTGCCAAACCAAACTCCAGTACTTCCCCTGGGCAGGGTCCCTCCATCAACAAAGCAAGGAACCAGCACCTGCCAAAACAACAGTCTGACCTATTGAGCCATGTTTCCAGTCACCTCTAAAAACTCTTCTGTTGTTCCATGAACCATCGTTGAAGGTCACATATGGTGACAACAGCTGCTCTCAGGTATGAACCACCTGAGACAGCTGCTACTTTAGGCTAAAGAGATGCTCTAAGGACATGGAAACATCTTGATTGTGGCAGGACATTGACTTGTAGGGAATGGAAAGAATATTAGAAATTAAATCTAGTAGGTCTTTTGGAGCACAGACTGCTTGTGATAAAAGCAGAAATTCCCTCAGAGAACATTGCAGCAAATAGGCTGCAGCCACAAAATAAAGAACAGCCCAGAGTATACAAATGAACACATCTCTTCCTACAAGTAATGGTGTGTCTTTATAGCATCACCTTCAAGGCTAACAAATTTCATTTCCTTTACAGCTTTGTAACTCTTTGGAGAGAAGATTTAAAAAACAACACCACTGTTTACACTATTAAAATTTTAGCACGTATATGTACTTATGCAATGGGATAAGATGGGAGAAAAATCCATGTGGTAGTAAAATTATTTTATAAATTATTAACTAGCTGGGGCCTCATCTCAGTAAGAGAATCACAAACTTTTCTCAGCATTTCCTTTTAGTGAGATAATAAAGTGGAGCCATAAAAGGATTCACAACATCCTGCTGGAGCAATAGATGATAAAGTTCAGGCGAATAGTTATTGGCACAAACTTGTCTTTCTCATTAAAGGAAGGGAAATTTCAAGAATAACTCTGCAAGTAAAATAATTTTTATAGAGTGAAGGCAACACTGTGCATTTGACGGGTAGGTAAATGCCTGGATAGAGGCCCAGTTCTGCTATTTATTAACACATGGAATTGCATAGCTCATCACGATAGCCTTTCCAAACCCTGAACCTCCATTTCTTTATCAAAAGATGGGCTTGGTGAAGATGTTTATAGTTATCAGCTATCATTGTAGATTTTCCACAAAATACTGTAAGTATAGATATCCAGCTTACTAATTTACAGAGTTGATAAATAATGTTAGAATGGGAAGGAATCCATAAAAGGCCTATTTAAGTAAGGACTTCCAATCTATTAAAAGGAAAAGCAAAAGAAGTGGGAATGAAGAGAAGAAGCAAGGAGGCAGAAGTAGAGTGAAAAAGAACAGGAAGAGATGAAGAAAAGAAGGAAGGAAGGGGTACGTTAAATTTGAAACGATTTCAAGCTTTAACCTAAAAGCTAATCTTTACTGACAAAAGCAAAGTTTTTCCGTTTTGGCCAAGACACTGTTTTTGAAATGTGCTCTTTTCAAATGGATACAAATATTGTTATCATTATATTTGAAGTCATAGAATATATTGTTCTGTGCTCTTGAAACAATATAAAGAGAGTCGTAGGTTAAAAAAGCGAGCCAATTTTTGTATATGGTATGTACGAAATAGAGGGTAGGACAAAAGTAGATTACAGCTGTGAGAACGTGAAACAGTTTTGTGTTGTTTCCACGCGAACATCTGTCAACCTACTTTTGGCCCACCCGGTGTGTGCATTAATGTCCTATCGCCCTGTAGACATTTTGAGTCATGCAATAACACAAGTACCCAGGTCAGGTAAATTACAAGTGCTGCTTTCTCATTGACAGAGAAAAGTGTTTACAGGGGAAAGAAGGTATGATAAGGAGCCTGATTTTTTAAAACTAAACTTTTTTGAATAGTTTTAGATTTACAGAAAAGTTCCAAAGGTAGTACAGGGGACTGCTATATATCCTGGCCCCAGTTTCTCCTATTGTTAATATCTTACCTTATGATACATTTGTAACAAACAACGTACAATTGATAACTTCTAATGAACTCAAGTCCATACTGTATTCAGCTATCCTTTGATTCAACCCAGTGATCTTTTGTGCATCCCAGGACCCCGTTCAGGATACCACATCACACTTAGTTGTTCTCTCTCTGATCTGAGCTGCTGTAGTTCCTAACAGTTCCCCAGAGCCTGGCCTCCTGACTTCCCATCCACTAGCGGAGCCCCAGCCCAGGGTCAGGCAATATTTAAGCTGCTCTAGTCCAGCAAGCGGAAGCCTTTGCCTCAAGTTCCAACTTCATGAAGTTGATGATCCCTTACTAAAGACTCCGGCTGAGGCAGCAAGTCAGTCCTTAATTCCTCCAGGCTTAACATGGTGCTCTCTTCCAACAACTGCCTTTCTGAACCCAAGACCTCTTTGCTTTTTATTTGATCTAGGATAAAATACCCCTGCTGAACTTCGACTTCTCCACACATACTCAAGTCACAACCTCCCTCCAGTGCCATGTTCTTAAAAGGTGGTTTTGTCCCTGAACACACCCTTGTTTGTCATGTGCCTCTGATTCTAAATGTAAGCTTCTCTTTTGATCTAGTTCAAGATCTTTGTAAAATAACCTGGCTGGTTCCCCCACTCCCTAGAAAACTATGAGCTTGTTTTATGCTAGCTATCCCCTACCAGATGTTGGAATCTTGAAACCCAGTCCACCAGCTAAGGCCTTGCTCCCCCCCGCCCCCATACCCTATCCTGCACAGGCATTGAGAGGCTGGTATTGTACCATGGATCTCCTTTCTCAGCCCAGCCCTCTGACACCCGTGCCAAGGACTCCCTAGATGGAGGTAATGAATAGCAGGGGCCTCCACGGTTCCTGGCACAGAGCATGTACTCAGTCCCTTTTCTCTGAGGAAATGCCCATGAGCCAAAGTCCAGGCTGTAAGTTTTAGAACGTGGGTCAGCCTTCCCAGGGGGCAGAGTGGGCCCTTCTCCTGTCAGGCCTGGCTCACCACTCCCTACCCTGTTTCACAGTGAATCATTGGCCACACTCTCCAAATGAAATACCTGTTTAACTGAACAACTCAGCAAAAGGGGAAACTCAGTCATCAAATGAAAAAAAAAAACTTAAAAAGATTTTGGGGCTATTTCCTGACTTTATGTAAATATATATTAAATTCTACAATGCATTTTTGTGATTTAACTAACAAAATAATGATAGCCATCACCTTTAACAGCATTCTTTCTTGATTAAGGCTACAGAAATCACGGTTGGCAAACTTGGTCAAGGTAAACCATTTCCCTTAGCTCTTTTCATTGGACATGAAACTGATGAAATAGAAAATTGAAAATAAAATAAAAATATTTGAAAATATCAAAATCACTGGTTATGTAAATTTCAAATTCTACTCAATCAGGGACCCTGTATGAGTAATAATGTTTTTCTAATTTGAAAAATCCAAATAAATATTTTTTTACCCAGTTCCCAGAATCAAATTTAGCTGCTCACCTAAACCATGTCTATAACAATTTTTGAGAATAGGCTATGTTGATAAACACAATTTAGAAGGTGTTTTTCCTGATATTCCATTCATTTAAATTTATAATTAAGGTTTATTATTATTTAATAAAGTTCTCTATTTGTAAATATCGACACCTTTGTATTTAAGTGCTTTTGCAGTCTAGACAGGATACTCTTGTTTGTATGATAAATAATAAATAAATGATTAGCAGGCCATTTGCTGTTAATGTGACTGAGAGGCTCCCCATTGTGCAATGGTACTTCTCTGTTCTTATTTTAGCTCTAATGCAAATGGCCTTGTCATTGTCCAATGCCCACAATACCTGCATAAAAATTAATGGCTCTCCTCATGTTTCTTAAATTTGTTCTTCATGTTTTGTCATTTCACACACACACAATAAGGTGTTAAAAAGGAATGGTCCAAAATGGAGCCTCAACTCAGGACCTTTTTTGCTCTGCTGCCACGTTGCTATATAGAAGTGATTTTTCAGAGGCAGAATCTTGGGGCTGTTTAGTGAGAGGTGTGAGGGAAGAGAAACTAGGTTAGAAGTGGTTTTTTATGGCTGGGTTTACTGAGGTGATGCAAAGTGACAGACTGGAGCTTCTCCTTTCTCCCGTGCAAATTCACAGAGCTTGTGCAGGGTTACCGTAACACTGAGGCTGAGAATTTCAGCAAGACCTCAAGATGAGTGGAAGGCCTCTGCTCCTGAAACAAACACCCGCGCATCACTTACCCACATTAACGTTAGAAGAAATGTAGCATATTGTTGACAGCATCCTGACTTTACACTACCAAGAACAGGACACAAAGATTAGGCTTACATTGAAGATATGGTATATGCATAACATACAATTTTATGTATATTCAATTGTAATTAGAACTATATTAGAATTGGAGAAAATCTGCCTGTGATTTCAGAATATGAAGTACCAAACCCAGTCTAGATCTTGTTTTCTAACACTATTCTCCAATAAAAAGAACCAGGTCCTTGGAGAAATGTGTTAAGTCAACATGTACATTTTGAAGTTACACAAGGTTATATGTCAGTTATACCTCAATGAAAAAAATGAAGAGGGGAATTTACTAACCAAAATTGTAAGTGATCATTTCTAACAGTGATCTTTACTTTTTTACACTTCACATTTTTAACTTGACTATGAAGCTGGGTCTTGCGCGTGTTCAATGGATTCGAGAGACCTAGTGTTTTCTACACAGCCCTTGGAATCTAGACATTTGAACGCTACTGAGGTTGTTTGCATTGTCAACTGTGTTTCTAAGTCTCTTCATACTTCAAGAATGTCCCTGTACATAAAAGGACACCTTCTGCTGTCAAGTCGTAGGGCATTCTGGGAACTGATGTGTCCAATGACACTGTGACAAAGGGCATGGCAGAGTGTTTCCCTTCATTTTAACACTGATCACCTCGCTCATCTCCACCACCCCTCACCAGCAGAGAAGCAGGCACATTACTGTTACAAGCTGTCGTCAGCTGAAGCAATGGAATAAACATGTGCCTACTCTCTGAGGTAGAGACGACAGGCCAAGTGGAGGAACACCCAGAAGAAACCCATAGTAACACCTCTTTGTTCTCCTTAGAGATTTCTTAGGCTTTCCTATTTAGAAGGAGTTAGCATCAACACAATGCAGGGGCCTGGGGAAGTCTTTATCCTCGGCAAGCCTAAGGTAATTCTAACCTGACTGCAGTAGGCATAGAGAAGATTCCTTCCTCTGTACTCTTAAAATTAAAGGAATTCAGGAAAACCATTTAGACTAGAGGAAAGACATGGAAATGTAGAAAATGATACAATGAGCTCCTGAAAAAAATGTCAGGACTCTGCTCTCTCTCTCTCTCTGTCTGGTGTGCTATCTCTTTGTATTTGTTTATGCCAGCCTAGGAGAGTCATTCTGAAAACTGAGTTTATGAAGTGAAATGGTCCATATAATAGTGATTTCTTTAAAATTCTGACAGAATTTCCCCTTTTCACCGAAATCCCATGGAAAATGCCTCTGAGCGTCTCAATCTCATTTCTCAGTGCAGTAGAGACTGAAGTTCTCTTTCGGATTCTCTCACTGAAGGTATTGAACTTGAGCCAGAGCTCACCCGGGCTTTTTTGTAAGCCATTCCCTAACTAGCAAGTCATTTGGGGCTTATGACTTGCCCCAAATGATGGCTTATTCATTGATGCTCGAAGTTGATTTCCTCTTCACCATGCTCTGTGCCCAGATTTCTGTGTGTCTCAAATGTAAGATCCATGGTCCTGCCTATGACCCATGTCTGAGGCATTCTCTGCAGCACCACAAGATCTCACATGGCAGCTTAACACCCTCTGCCCCCACCATCACCTTCCGAATCCAGTGTCAGTTTGATAGTGTGTAAAATACCAAGGTGCATTGCAGCTAGTAAAACTGAAAGCCAGCAACAATTTTTGTTGTAAAGCCAATCTCTTCATGAGCACCCAAGCTTCCACATGTCTCTTCTCACCTTTCCACTGCCACTTACTACTCACACTGTTCCCTAGACTAATGTTTTAGTACTGACTTAGAGTGATGGAATATGAGTCCTTCTTTTCATTAGTAATACATTAAATTATTCCCTACTAAAAGAATTCAGAGCTACATAGAGAAATGGCTGATTTCAGGACTAAGACCTTCTAAAAAAAGAGCAAGATAAATCTGGAATGTTTTGTGGTACCAGAAAATAAGGAGGTGCTCAAAATGGTGGGGATGTGCCATCGGATGCAGGACCCATTCTCTTGACCTCATGGGGACTTTAATTGTTGACTTATTAAAGGTATCTTCTTTTAAAGAGTCAATTTTGTCAAAGGAATCTTTGTGGAGAACATGGAATTTACAGAACTTTGCTATTATTACAGGAACAAAAGATTAGACAGACAATTGCATGTATCCAAATTATGAAAGAAATTACTATAGAGCTACTCTTTTGAAATTATACTATAATATTTTGGGACTCCAATTATACATGACATGATTCAATAGAACATATGCATACATTTAAAATACCGTTTTTTATTTTTAAGTATATTTTATTGATTATGCTATTACTGTTGTCCCAGTTTCCCCCCCTTTATCCCTCTCCACCCTGAACACTTTCTCCTACCAGCATTCCCCCTCACCCCTTAGTTCATGTCCATGGGTTGTACATATAAGTTCTTTGGCTTCTCTATTTCCTATACTATTGTTAACCTCCCCTTGTCTATTTTGTACCTACCAATTTTGCTTCTTATTCCCTGTACCTTTTCCCCCATTCTCCCCTCTCCCACTTCCTGCTGATAACCCTCCATGTGATCTCCATTTTGGTGATTTTCGTATCAATTCTAGTTGTTTGCTTAATTTGTTTTTTGTTTTTGTTTTTTAGTTTCATTTGTTGATAGTTGTGAGTTTGTTGTCATTTTACCCTTCATAGTTTTGACCTTCTTTTTCTTAGATAAGTCCCTTTAACATTTCATATAATAAGGGCTTGGTGATGATAAACTCCTTTAACTTGACCTTATCTGGAAAGCACTTTATCTGCCCTTCCATTCTAAATGATAGCTTTGCTGGATAGAGTAATCTTGGATGTAGGTCCTTGCCTTTCATGACTTGGAATACTTCTTTCCAGCCCATTCCTGCCTATAAGGTTTCTTTTGAGAAATCAGCTGATAGTCATATGGGCACTCCTTTGTAGGTTACTATCTCCTTTTCTCTTGCTGCTTTTAAGATTCTCTCCTTATCTTTCATCTTGGGTAATGTAATTATGATGTGTCTTGGTGTGTTCCTCCTTGGGTCCAACTTCTTTGGGACTCTCTGAGCTTCCTGGACTTCCTAGAAGTTTGTTGCCTTCACCAGATTGGGGAAGTTCTCCTTTATTATTTGTTCAAATAAGTTTTCAATTTCTTTCTCTTCCTCTTCTCCTTCTGGCACCCCTATGATTGGGATGTTGGAATGTTTAAAGTTGTCTCAGAGGTTCCTAAGCTGCTCCTCATTTTTTTTAATTCTTGTTTCTTCTTTCTGTTCTGGTTGAATGTATATTTCTTCCTTTTATTCCAAATCGTTGATCTGAGTCTCAGTTTCCTTTCCTTCACTGTTGGTTCCCTGTATATTTTTCTTTATTTCACTTTGCATAGCCTTCCATTTTTCCTCTATTTTGCATCTGTAGTCAACCATTTCTTTTGGTTGTACAGGAAGCAAAACATATCTACCTATGCCTCCATCTTGGCCATTTTGGAAGTTCTATAAAAAAACACTGGTTTTTAAATACAATGTTTTCTTACTCTATCTACATTCCTACTTATTTCTTTAGTGAGTTGCCCACAACCTAAATGATAAAACTGCTATGCAGAAGACTATTAAAGAGCATGCTCAGGAAACTTAGGAAGTCTCACAATTCAATAAATATCTCAATCTACTCATCCACCCTAACATCTATCAGAGAACCTAACAGGCCAAACAAAAAGCAGTACTAGACAAACAGGACATTGACAAGCATAAAATAAATATTTGTAATAAATTCATTGAAAAACAACGTAATTCTCCAGGAGGGAAAAGGAGGGACTGAACAAACAGGCTTTTCCTTGTTCGAGTGGAAAACCGTGAGCATGTAGCAGCGCTCTGCCTCTACAGAAGGAAGAGGTCTTTGTCCTACATCTTTCACACCAAAACATTAATATGTTTCTTAAAACATAAAAAAGGAAGTCCATAATTACTAAATTACTATGTGCTAATAGTTAACTTGATGAACACATGTGACAAGCCCTAAAGCCTATACGTCCTTATTAGAAACAATTTTTAAAAATATAGTAATATAGCTTTCAACCAAATTCAGATTTTTTACTCTATATCAACTCCAAATACTGTTTCATATTGTCTACATAGAAACATAGATTTTTATAAAATACTGTTAATTTGCAAATATGATAGAAAAAAATAGAGACATTCATTCCAGTGGTTTTAATATTGTGACTAACCCATCAAGGTTTGTTTATATTCTTAATGTTCACAAGAAACCCAGTTATGGCAGGCTTATAATGTCACATATATGATAGGCTTACATACATGGTATGGTAAGTATATATACACAATGTGAGTTCTCTCTTGAGAAATATGACAAATTTATACCTCCAATTATAAAAATGAAGCACAGCATCACATAATTTTGCATTAAAAGCACTAGGGAAATTTTATGTTCCTTTTCACACTTATCGCATATTATGACATTGTATCTTATCTAAATTAAGTACAAATTTCACCTAGAATGAAAAAGCAGATTTTTTTTTGACCTAAATAATATCATTCATCAAATGTTACATGAGTTACCTTATGCCAAGTTTGCTGGTCATAGACTGGCAGAGAAACCAGGTATGGGTAAAGGAAAGAGCTAAAGTAAGGGAAGGAGGCTCAATTAGTAATTCAAAACTTGTCATGAGACCTTAGGAATTTAATTAGATTAGACAGTGAACTGAAATAGGCCACAATCCACTCTTAAGCAGGGGCACCCAACTATAACCGCTCCCAAGCAAAATGAAATTCAGCAGTCAGGATAGAAGCTGGTAGAACGCAAGAAGTAACTTCCAAATACCAAGATCGTATTTAAAAATTTTCTCATTGTGCTGACTTAAAAATCTTTATTTGAAAATACCCATGATGGTGATTGACACAGAGTAGATACTTAATATATGTTGGCTTTTTGTGAAATGGGAAATAACTCATAGGAACAACCGGGCCATTAGCCAGCTTATATACTCTTGAGAAAATCTCCTAACTCCTTTGATCTTCAATTTCTTTACATAAAGTTTATGCAGTGAGAGCCTTTTAATGCTGAGATATCCATAATACAAAGCATTGCATTTTCTATGCATTAGTATTAGCAACAGAGTACAATTCTCAAGTGTGATTAAAAGCTATGTTGACGGATTGTTTGTCTTTTCATAAGAGAATTCACCTCTATGGGCAGCAGGCACTGTGTTATGGGAGATTCCAAGATGAATAAGGCAGCCTTTCCTCTTAGGAAGAAACTACTTCTTAAAAAGAATATCAAACATTTATTAAGCACTTCTTTTATTCCAAAACCTGGTACATTACTTCACTTCATTAAATGCTTACAGCAACCCAGTATTTAATGTGCTAATATCACCAAGAGATAAACAAATCAAAAAAGTCAAAGAAGATGATTATACACATTCCTTATACAACCAGTAGATAACAGGACAGCAACTGCAGACCCTGAGTTCTTCACCGGAGAAGCACTGTGTCCTTTTTCTAGGCACTGGATTACTTCAAGGAAGAAAGTGATACATACTAAGGGGTTCCTCCAGCAAAATGCTCAGGAGTTCATCAGAAAGAAGGAGGACTCCTTCATTTTTAAGAAGCATTTAAATTGATATCGCAACATGAGTAAGGTGATGTCAAAATAGTCCCATGCCAAAACGGGTCAAATATGTTATGTGTCTGCCATCATGTGTTAAGGAACAAAACCAGATCCATTAGATGGGTACAGATAGTCCCTAGGGGAACTAGATTGAGTGTCTAAAAGACAAGAAATTTGGGGACAGGATGCAAAATTCTATATGCAGTGACTCGATCCCTAATTCTGAGTCCAGTAAGGAAATAATGCTAAGCCACACTTAAAACCTGTTAATGGAGAAGCTACTGCTGTGTTACCATCTCCTGGTTAGTTGGAACTGTACATCTTTACTTTTGCAAATGTTTTTGCCTCTGTTTAGAATGCGCCTCTTCTCTAGTCTGGTGTATGAATTCCACCCACCTGATACAAACCACGCTTGCTCCATGAGGTGTTCCCCTGTGTCACCTCCTTTGCCCAGAGCTTTTTCATCTAAATCTCCATACTCTTTAATATAGCTAAAAAATGATGTCAGGTTCTCCGAAAAGTTTTAAAGACATTACTGAAAATTCCTGTATGCCCCTCACTCAATTTCCCTGAAGATAAACTCAAATAACAATGGTAACAATGGCATATTCATATCAAGTAAGAAATGAACAAAGGTATAATACTATTAACTAAATTGCACATTTAATTTGGATTTCATTGGTTTTTCCACTAAGGTCCTTTTCTTTAAAAAAAAATTTTATTGTTCAACTACCATTGTCTCCATTTTCCACCCACTACTTGCCCCTGCCCCACCCACCCCCACCTCCCACACTCAATCCTACCCCCCACCCCCATTGGCTTTGGTGATAGGTCCTCTATACAAGTTCCTTGATGACCCTTCCCCTTCTTTCCCTTGTTATCCCCTTCCCTCCTCCCCTCTGGTTACTGTCAGTTTGTTCTTTATTTCAATGTCTCTGGTTATATTTTGCTTGCTTGTTTATTTTGTTGATTAGGATCCACTTATAGGTGAGATCATGTGGTATTTCTCTCTCACCACCTGGTTTATTTCACTTAGCATAATGCTCTCCAGTTCCATCCATGCTGTTGCAAAGGATAGGAGCTCCTTCTTTCTTTCTACTATGTAGCATTCCATTGTGTAAATGTACCACAGTTTTTTGATCCACTCATTTACCAATAGGAACTTACGTTGCTTCCAGCACTTGGCTATTATAAATTGCACTGCTGTGAACATTGGGGTGCATAGATTCTTTTGAATTGGTGTTTCAGAGCTCTTAGGGTATAATCCCAGCAGTGGAACTGGCAGGTCAAAAGGCAGTTCCATTTTTAGTTTTTTGAGGAAATTCCATACTGTTTTCCACAGTAGCTGCACCAGTCTGTATTCCCACCAACTCTGGTACTGGCATAAGTATAGACACATAGACCAATGGAATGGAATAGAAAACCCAGCAATAAACCTATGTCTCTATGGTCAATTAATGTGCGACAAAGGAGACAGGAGCATAAAATGAAGTAAAAATAGTCTCTTTAACAAATGGTGTTGGGAGATCTGGATAGCTACATGCAAAAAAATGAAACTCGATCACCAACTTACACCATACACCAGAATAAACTCAAGACAGATAAAAGTCCTAGAGGAGAACGTAGGCAGGAAAATCTCTGATAGTCCACGCTGCAATGTTTTCACTGGCATATCTCCTAGAGCAAGGGACATAAAGAAAAGAATAAATAAATGGGACTTTATCAAAATGAAAAGCTTCTGCGCAGCTAAAGAAAACATCAGCAAAATGAAAAGGGAACCAATTGTATGGGAAAATATATTTACCAATGATACCTCGGACAAGGGTTTGATCTCCAAACTATATAAAGAACTCACATGACTCCACTCCAGGAAGACAAATGATCCAATTAAAAAATGGACAAAGGACCTGAACAGACACTTCTCTAAGGAGGACATACAGAGGGCCCAGAGACTTATGAAAGGATGCTCAGCATCACTAGCCATCAAAGAGATGCAAACTAAAATCACAATGAGATACCACTTCACACTGGTCAGAATGGCCATCATAAAGAAATCAACCAACAATAAGGTCCTTTTCTGTTTGAGGATCCAATCCTGGATACCACATTGTATTCAGCAACCACACCTTAAAATATTATTATTTGTGACTCAATATTATTATTACTCTTTACCTTGCATTTGAATAATTTATAGACGTTTGCCCATCTACTAGACTGGGAGTCCACCTTGAAGCCAGAATTTGTGACAGGTCTGATTCATTTTGTAGTCCTGAAGAGACTTCACTAATTATAGAGTCAATACAAATTTTTAAAGTTTTTATATATAAAATAAATTATAAAGGAAACTTTTTTTTTGCATTCTCCTGGATTTTCTGCACCCTCATTGGCCCTTCATTTTCTAGTTGCTCTTCAATTCACCAGTTCCTTAATGTTTGGGTGCCTAGGCCTCAACTTTGGGTCACTTCTCTTTTTTACTGTGATGTGGGTGACAAATGGGTAATCCAATGCTTCATCCAATGTTGAGGCATTAAATTCAGGGCAAAAGTAGGTTTACAGTTATTCGATTGGAAAATAATACAATAATTAATAAGTAATAATATAAGAACTACCCTATTTCGCATACTCACTACTGTACATTGTGACCCCCTCCTCATATCTAGACTTGTGTAGCAACTGCCATCCTGTAAATTTGCATGCCTAATTGGTGTCTCACGATGAACACATCCAAATACAGCCACCGATCTTCTTCCCCACCTCAGGCCTACTGCTTTGGCATTAGAGGCCGTAGCAAGAAGCTAACATGGTCTTTCTGGGCCCAGCTAGGAGCATCAGGCACAGGGAGTCTTAGATTCAGCTACAGGACATGTGCCAAGTAGATGTACAAAGGGAGTAAACACCAGAATTTGGAGCAAGTTGGGAGTCCCCAGATCTGGTGAAATATCAAAGATCTGAGCCACTTCAGCTGGCAGATCATGAAAAACAGAATAGATCCAAGGCTCTGATAACCAGAAGGTCTTGTGAACAGAGATCTCAATTTTCTCTATATATCCTCTCATTCAATCATTTATTTAACAATGACACTGTTATAAGCCCAGGTAACACCAAAGAAAAGAGAAATGACGTTCACGCTTTCTTGTTTTTTTACATTTTTAGCAACAGAAGGTAGACAGTAAACAACTAAATAAATAGAGAGACAAGAATTTTCCAAATAAAGGTAAGTGCTATGAAGAAGAAAGCAAGATCAGGTAATAGTTACTGAGAAGGCCAGGGAAGGCCACTCTGTGGAAACAACACTTGACCTGAGCCATGTTCAGATAGAGAGAAGAGCAAGTGCAAAAATAAAATAAAATAATAAAAGAAAATGACTTAGAATATTATAGGAAAACAAATAGCACCAGTGTGGCTGGAGAACAGTGGAGGAACGTAGCCTGAGATGAAAGCAGTCAGATAGGCAGGAACCAGATTGCAGAAGGCTGCCTGTGCCCAAGAAAGGCATTTGTGGTATTTTTTTCCCCCTAAGGGCAACAAGAATCATGATCTAATGGAAAGTAGGTAAGAGTTGTATCTTAGTTTAGTGATGTTTTGCAACTTGAGCTGAACATCTGGTAGAAATAGGGAATGGAGTGGCTGAGTTAAATCTTAGCTACCTAGCATATCTTACCAAAAAAGTAAAATAAATAAAAGATAATTAATGATAATCCTATCTCCCTGGCTCCAGGAGAACATTTAGTCTCAGCAGAATCACATCCTAATTAGCCTTCGAATCAGAAAAAGAGGATCAGAACCTAAGAATGCCATTCTTCAGTGATGGTATTCACCACTGGTCATGAAATTGCTGTTTCAGGCTAATTGGCAAGTAAATGTTCAATACCCATTTCTTAAATGGATGCATGAAAATAGCTAGGTAGCTTTGGAAGAAGGAATCACATTTTTTTTGTTCTGCTAAGACGTGTAGCGCACACCATGGAGGTCAGGACAATGGGAGTTAGATGTCTACTCTGAACTCGTAGTCACATGAGCATGGTAAAACTGCCAATTGGCTTCTCCTCGACCCCCACCCAAATCCCTGCTCATTAATCTCCAAATCTGTAAAACCAAAGTGCCAACCTGTGCTTGCCACAAATTTGAATTCTGGGAGAACTAAAAACCTAAGAGGCAAGTCTGCATAGCACAATTATTTTGCTGCCACTTTTAAAATGCTGCTTCAAATTACTCAGATTTCAATATCCTCGTTTTATCTTCAGTTTGTAATTACCATCAGGATTCTACCAACAACAAAAGTGTAGCCAATTATGCTACTGAGTGCTGTGTTTAAAAAAAACAAAACCAATTACAG
Organism: Macrotus californicus; assembly: GCA_007922815.1. Lineage (NCBI taxonomy): Eukaryota > Metazoa > Chordata > Mammalia > Chiroptera > Phyllostomidae > Macrotus > Macrotus californicus. The sequence goes on from VMDR010003814.1 coordinate 14,675, forward strand.
ATGGCAATCTACTTTGCAAATCTCTTCTATAAAAATAAAATAATTCGTTAAGTTGGTTTGCTGGTCAGACAAAAAAATTAAAGCAAAGGAGTTTGGGGTTTGGTTCTCATTAGCATTGGTCAGTTGCGCACAGAAAACTGGCAGGAGAAGTTGCAGTCTTTTCCATTTTGTGAAGCTTGCCAAAGAGAGTCAACTTACCTCCAGAATAACCTTGAAAACGATTTTCAGCAGATATGGTTTTGCTGAAAACTTTTTGGACCTTAATTGGGGTCTTTCATTTAAATGTATTTTCTATTTCTTGCTTCTTTTTTAGAGATGATAGTCTTTTAAAAATTAAAGTATAGTTGACATACAATATTATATTAGTATCAGATGGGCAACATTGTGATTCAACATTTATTTACCTTACGACATGATCACCATGGAAAGTCTAGGAACCATCTGTCATGGTACAAAATCATTCTCATATAATTGACTCTATTCCTTGCGCTACACGCTACATCACCATGACTTGCTTAATTTATAGCTGGCAGTTTATACTTCTGAGTACCCTTCTTCCTCTTTTCCACACCTCTCCTTCTCTCTCCCCTCTGGCAATTGTCAGTTTGTTCTCTGTATCTAGGAGTCTGTTTCTGTTTTGTTTGTTTATTTGTTTTGTTTTATTAGATTACATATATGAGTGAAATCATGCGGTATTTTTCTTTCTGTTATTTCTCTTAGCATAGGACCAACGAATTCTATCCATGTTGTCACAAATGGCAAGATTTTATTCTTTTTTATTGCCGAGCAATATTCCCCTGTATGGAAACATCTTCTTTGACCACTTATCTATTGATGGACTTGTAGGTTGCTTCCATATCTTGGAGTATTGAGGTCCATTGAAGCATTATTTATAATAGCAGAGATTACAGCATTTTGATAGAGGATATAAATCTCAGTTTTCACTATAGATCAGCGTATGTTGTGACACTCTATTCTGTACAGGATCTGACACAGCAAAAGAAAATATTATACACTTTTCATCTGGATGCCCATTGAAAACATCACTGTCCAGATATTAACAAGTTTTCTTCCAGAAGCTCATGATTGTTTTCATTCCAAAATTGTTCTTTAAAAGATTCCAAAAGGGGAAAAGAGTAAAATAAACCGTACAAGAGAGAAGTATGTCGAAGACTTGTAATGTGAGTCATGTAGGACCATATTTAAACAGTATCTTGTTGAAAGCTGTGTGCGTGCACGTGTGTGGAGGTGTGCAAAGACTGCAGCGTCATGTGTTGGTAAGCTCCCGGTCAGAGAGAGAAGTGGGTCTCAGTGAGAACACCTCTCGTTGTTCACCCAAACACAGCCTCATGGAGCCATTTTGAGGTAACAAAATTTTTATGAGTATTGTTTTGACAAATCTGTTACTGACTGATTGGATGTTTAGAATTTTAACAGTAATCTTAGCTAGACACATTTAAGTATTATCAATCCACACATTAAATTTAATAATTTCAATGATCATATGTAATTTAATTTATCCTCACTGAACAAGGAGCATTATATTCTGTGTATGGTGGTATTTACATTGTTGTAGATAACTTCTAACTTCATGATATTCTATGTCATGTGAAAGTTACATTTCAGGTGGAGGTTTCCAGTAGTAGTAAAAGAAAACCTGAAATGAATACCGAAAGCATTATTTATTTTTCAAAAGCCAAACTGAAGTTGTGGAGGAAAAATAAGTCGGCATTTAATGGATGGAACAGAGTGGAAACATCTGACTGAACAGTAGGAAACTTTGTACTGTTTTGAATGCCCCACCACTACTCATACCATCTGTCATGCATTTCTCATGAAATAAACAATTCTCAAAAATGTTTTGTCCAGGGAGAGAGACATTTTACATTTTATTGACTTATTCATTCTATGTGAACGTCACATAAGTGATGTTTAAGAAAATTACTTATGAAGGAGACATTTTTATACTGATAGCTAGCATTTTTATTTGAAGCATTTATGGAGAATAGGAGACACGGTTACGTGTTATAATAGATGGATCAAATGGGACATGTGGGCTGGGGTGGTCTGGAAAGAAAGGACGTGCTGCCAAGCGCAAACACTGAATTTCCTGCCATTTTTATTTCCCCAGATCTGAGTTGCTGAGGAAGATCTGGCCGAGGGAAGGAACTGGGGCAAGCGAGAGGAAAGATGACTCTTCTCCAGGGGGTCTCCTTCATGAACATTTTAAACTGTTGCCACAATCTGGCCATATTTTTATGCCAGAGGAAACATGACATTCTCTTCATTATTTACAATTTTCATATTGTGTCTCGGTTGATTATCAAGTCTCTTCCCGCCGAGCCATGTGTGAAAATTAAGTTTTCTTAAGTACTTCTCATTCTCTGAATAGTCCAGGATCATTTTCCATCACAGTCCAATGACACCTCTGACTTTGACCATTGGCGACTTGTTGTGAGGTTTTTATCATCACTCTTCTAGAATTTCTCCTATTCAATAATTTTCATTTAGTTTTTTTTTCCTTTTCTTTCTTCTGTCCTATAAATGAGATTTTTTTCCATATCAAGGAGACAGATATTGTGACACTCGCCTATGAATCTAGTCTCAGCTTCAGTGAAGCTCTATATGTTCTTGCACAAGCTACTTAACCTCCTGTTTCTTCAGGCCTAAAAGGGTGATGGTGATGTGCCTCCCCAGGGCTGTGGTGAAGGTTGAATGAGATAATGTATTTAGAGCATCTGGTTCAGATTAGGAAATAAATGTTTTTCTCTCCTTCCACTTATTTCCTCTGTTTCTTTAATCATTATTCCATGACTGTATTCATCTTTTCTGTGATATCTTTCATGCATCAGCTTCTTCTCCTCCCCTGAGTGCATGGTGCCACCTTTGTCCTTTTCATGGATGGGTGACAAGGCAGAGGCACTCTGTGCTGAGGTCAGGTGCTCCCCGTCTCTTATGCTATGTTCAAAACAATTTTCAGGCTCTATCATTCACACTTCCTGGAGCATAAAAAGTAGCAGGAGTTCTCAAACCACCAGAGCGATTCTGGCCTTTAGTCATGCTCCTTAAGTTTAATTTATCTTTCTTCTACATACTTCAGTGTCTTCCGAGGTCCAGACATATCATGTTGCTTCTTTCCTTTGGACCCCCTCCCCCTGTATCTCTCATTGTAATTTCATTATTCCTTTGCTTTCTATTAACACTTTTTACACCCTTTGACTATCCCCTAATTGGATATCCATTTGAGATTAAAAAGATTTTTTGGTTAAATCCAGTGGCCTAGCATTTCCAAATGTAGTTGTCCTGCACGGGGCTTACTGCTAGTCATTGGCCCCGGGGTTTACCCCAGTCTGCTCTTCTGCGGTAGCATCTTGCCTCACGTCTCTCAGCGCAGTCCTCACTCTCCTAGGTAGCAGTTTCACGTTATGGGGCCTCTTTCTCTAAAACATTTCTTGTAACCACTTTTTTTCCCCACTTTTTCCTGACACTAAAAAAAAATCCAAAATTCTACCTATTTTCAATTTAATTTGCTATGACATTGCATTAGTCAGGGTTCTCTAGAGAAACAGAACCAAGAGGATATATAGAGATACACATAGCAGGAGATTTAGTATAGAGATTGTCTCTTGCAGGTGTGGAGGCTAAGAGGTTCCCCCCCACCACCAGTCTGCTCTCTGTAAATGGAGAAAGAGGTAAGTGGGTGGTATAGTTCAGTCCCAGTCGGAAGAACCAGGAGCTCTGAGGTCCAAGGGCAGGAAAAGATGGATGCCCCAGCTCAGGAAGAGAGAGGGAATTTACCTTTCCTTCATCTTTTTGTTCCATTTTGGCCTCCAGCGTACGTACTGGATGATGTCCACATGCATTGGTGGGGACCATCTCTAGGTCTACTCAGTCAAATGCTCATCTGTCCTGCAAACACCCTCACAGACACATCCAGAAGTAATATTTTACCAGTTTTGTGGGCATGCCATAGCCCAGTCTTCTGCCTAATGTGATACAGCTATCCTGTGTACAACAGAAAATGCAGTCAGAATGCTACAATCTGAATGTCTGTGCCCCACAGCCCAATTCTTGTGTTGAAATCCTAACCCCCACAGGTGATGGTGTTGATAGAGGGAGCCCTTGGGAGGTCATGGGGATGAGCCCTCATGACCCAGCTAGTGCACTCACTCATGAAACGGATCCCACAGAGCTCTCTGTCCCTTACACTGTGTGAGGCTGCAAAAAGTCTGGGACTCGGAAGCGGGCCCTCACCCACCATGCTGATCTCGGTCTTCCAGCTTCCAAAACTGCAAGCAGTACATTTCTGCTGCCTATAAATCAACCATTCTGTGGTATTTTGTTGTTGTTGCCCAAACAGATTAAAACAAACAACTTCTTGGAAAGCCCTAAAGATCCTTCTAGTCTTTTCCCTCCCTCTTTATCTTCAAGCTTATAACAGCAACTATAATTAAATGTTAAAATATCATTTTAATTATTGTTACCTTGTTCAGAAGCTTCACATGCTTTTCAGAAGCTTGAGTTGCTTGTTTTTTAAAATTAGTATTGAAACCAAGGCTTCCCACCCATTAGACTCCAGAAATCTGCTTATTCTTTATCTTTCTCTCTAAGTCTTTCTCTTTGTGTTTCCCACATGGGCTTCTAGAAAAGAACCCCACAAAGGATGTATTACTTTGTGTTCTCTTTGGCCAATATTTAGCTGGTGGTAGAAGGTAGAGGAACCCATGCAAAATTATTCATAACCATCATCAGAAAATGAATTATTTGGTTGTGGCTCTCTGTGTTAATTTATGTCAAGGTACCAATGTATCTACCTATGCATGAGCTCATTAGCTTTTCTCAGAATCAGGGAAATGTTTGGGGGCTATTTAAAACCATTAAGATGATTAGCTTCAGCAAGATAAATACAAGTATAATGAATTGTAATATGAACTACTTATCTATATGCATGTATATATATTTACATCTATATCTCTCTATAAATCTCCGTATATCATGACAGGTCTATCAGTGACAGGTTCAATGTTCCTGACCTTCAACCTCAAAAGATGTCACAGATTAAATATTTTGAAAAGTCACCTACGTTATACTCTATCTTATGATTTCTATCCTTGATATTCCTAAACTTCTCATCTGCATAACATGTCTTCCTGACTCCTTCCTGACTTCCTCCTTCAGAATTATTTTTAATACCACTCTATTCCAGATATAGTGCCTTACAGATAGAATTAGTACAATATTATATGGGCACTTGCTGAACGTTATCCTAAGCAAATCTTGCTTTCAAATTTGTTTTATGATTTAAAGTAAACTAGATTATGGAACTAATGTTTTTACATTATTCACTCGGCCTTTTCATTCTTTTTATCGTTACTATTTTTTTACCATTATTATTATTTTATTCCTGCAAACTTCTGTAGCTTGAAGCTCATTGGAAGGTCTTGAACATTGTTTATTTTCTCATAATTAGGAAAAGTGTAGGAACAAAACCGTGGTTACCATGGGTCAGCCTATGTTGATGTTCTCACTGAGTCTGTGAAGGAAGACTTTCCATCACCAGTAGATATAAACTAAATAAAAATAAAAGAGTATTCTGAAATGATTATTTATTTATTGACAAATAATGGTTTATTCTTTTTGATGCTTTTACTCCATCTTCTGGTCCATTAGCAGGGAGACTTGAAAAAGTCACATTCCTTATCTTTCAAATGCTGGAGGACACCTTCAAAAAATCAATGCATTAATACAATAAGCATTTAGTGTCCAGCGGAAGCATGCAAATCTAGGAGCCCAGCTGGAGCCCAGCCTGCCATATATATGCACAGATACACACAGAGCCTAAAATAAAGTTCCACATTGTTCACCCTACTTCCTGTCCAACTTACCACTTCCCCCACCACCTACCAACAAGTGTCCCTTCCAGTGTACTTGCCTCTCTGGCTTCTTTCACTTTATCTGCAGCCTCATGACATATCTCTGGCCTTCTGGTTTGATAAACTAGAAAGGACAGCAAAATTAGTTCATTTATCTTACTGGACTAAGGACCTTTTCTCATAAGAATTATTCTGGGCACTGTTGCCTCCCTGGTTCTGGTTCCAGAGGGATGGATGTTGGCTGTTATCTTGAATGCTTGTACCCCCGTGGAAATAAGAACAAGTGAGATACTGAAATTTTTGTCAATGTCACTGTTCTATGGTTGAAAGCACGCAATTGTTGAACCCACTTTACTTCATAGGAGGGATGTTCTCCTCTAGGGTTTTTGCTGCAACTTAAAAACTTGATGATCTTTTAGACCAATCAGCGCTGTCCTGTCCTCTTTTTGTAATAACTGTTCTTCAATGCCATCTTATGATTCCAAAATAAGTCATTAAAATAGAACCCATTAACCTATATATAGTTTCAAAAAAATCAATATAAGATACAATCTAACATAAAAGAGAAATAAGAGAAAATAATTTGTGATAGGTTAGTAGGCATTTCATTATAGGAATGTTTAAGAATGAGCATTTTAGAAGACATAGTAATGTAGTCACATGGTTGGTTGATGCATCAACCCAACTTGTCACAATGACAAAGACAGCTGATTAGAAGCGTGTTTTTTACTTGGAGACTAAAATAAATGGTGCTACTGTTAGAATGTGATTTTTTTTAAAAAGTGGCAAAGCCCAAATAAAACACAGCACAATCTTTCCTCTGGGAATGTAGTGTTGCTATACAAAATGGAATTCTAGGCTCAGGTAATACAAACAAGTTTTTAACTTATGTGAATATCCTGTGACATATTAAAAAGTTGTGTGGCTGTAAGGTAATTATTTATTGCCTGGACTGTCTCATCTAGTACGGGATACCTGGCATTCCTGAACCCTGCCCATATATATAGTCAAAGCCAGTAGCTTCTTTATCATGTTGACAACCAAAAAATGTTTCTCCCTCCACGTATAAAATGCCTCCAGGAGGGTGGTCGAGCCCCCACTGAGAACTGCTGCTCTAGAATAGCCATCTGCCAGGGAAGGCACACAGGGAGAAAGAAGTGGCAGACGTGGTGAGGGTGTAAATTGATGTTACATACCTCCTATATTGCAACATCTGTGGAGGAATTTTAGATGTTTTTCAACTGCATCTTGAAAACCGACCCTTGAGGTAGGTAGCCTAGACAGGGTAAATCACATAGGCAAAGTCACACAGCAAGGAAGTAAAGAGCCGCGTACAGCCTGATTCTTGCTGGTGACGTTCTTGCTCTCTGTCTGTGCAGAAGGCTAGGAAATGGTCCACATCGAACAGGAAGAGTGAGAGTCCCCTTCATGGAAATTTCAGGGGGGTTCCCAGCTGAGCCGCGCCAGATGCACGAAAGCCTCAGCCAGGCAGGGAATGTCAATCAAGCTATTCACAGGCTCCAGCTGAGTGAGGTCCCGTCCACCACTGTACCACAGTCTAAATCTTGGCCCGGGACCCAGGCCTGGGACAAAGCTGCTCTCTGCGGGATTTTTCTTTTTCTCTTTCAAAAAAAATACTTCATTGTTTCCCAGTTTATAACAGAAAAAATAGATGTGCATTGTAAAATGTTTGCCACAATGTAGAAATGCATAAAATGGGAAGTGAAAGTTCTGTAATCCCAACCCTCAAATATAATTGTTGCTAACTAATTGCATACGTCCATTGGGATTTGTCTCCCGAGCATATAAACTAGTAACTAAATGAGATCACACTATAAATACTGTTTTTAACTTACTATTCTCATTCAACAACATATTATGCCTTTCTGTCCTTGGCTGTAGGCAAAAACCGATCTCTCTGGTTTGTTTTTCATGGTTGCATAATATAGAATCGTTTGCCTACACTTGTACTAGGCTTGTAATGAAACTTTGCCTAGAGGACAGAGACCACAAAAGGTAACATTTTTTATACTTCTGCTATTACAAACAATGCTATAATGAGTATCACTAGGCATATATCTTTGTGCTAGAGTACAAATACTTCCACGGGATAAAATTTAAAAAATTTTTATTGTTCAATTACAGTAGTCCTTCTCTTTCCTCCATTACTTTTCCCTGTTCTGCCCACCCCCCTCCCACATTCAATCCTCTTCCCTCCCCCCCCAGAAGGGTCAAGGCAAGGAACATGTATAAAGGACCCATGGATAAGGATGCAGGATAAATTCTTAAAAATTAAATTGCCAAATTGCCCTCTAAAAGGTTTCACCAATTTACAGTTATACCAATAGTACATGAAAACCTAAATTCTCTACACCCTAACAAATTCTGGTTGTTAACAAATTGTTTCAACTTTAGAAAAATAATGCACATTCTTTATTTTTAAAATAGTTGAGTACATAAAAAAGTAATAATCTCTTGAAATCACACTCTTCAAAATTTTCCATTGGAATGTAAACTGGTGCCCCCATGAAAGATTATGTCCCACTGTGAACATGTGAATGTGATCTGTTTGGAAAAATGAATCAGTATCAGTGTCGGTGCTTGGTATTAGTCAGGATTCTCCACAGAAATAGAATATATAATATATATATTTATATGTAGATTTATTATTGGAATGGGCTAATGCTATTATGGTGTCCAGGTACCACAATTTTCTTTCTGCAAGCTGGAGAGCCAAGAGAGCTGGTGGTGAGGGTGGATCTTTTTTGCTCAGTGTACTAACTCAAATGTTAATTTCTCCCAGAAACACCCTCACAGACACATTCAGAAATGATGTGCCAGTCCTCTAGGCATGCTCAGTCCAGTCAAGTTGACACAAAAATTAGCTGTCACAGTACTTTGTTCCTTTTTATGATGAGGTCATTACTTTATTCCTTTTGATGGCTGAATACTTTTCCATAGTACGGATATTCAACATTTATCTATCTATTTACCAATAGGTGGATATTCAGGTTGCTTCCACTCTTTGGTTATTATGAATAATGCTGCTGTAAACATATGTGTATGCATTTTTGTATACACATATGTTTTCCACTCTTTTAGGTATATAACTAAGAGTGGAATCAGTGGATCACGTGGTGATTTAATTTTTAATTTTCGAGGAACAGCCACCATTTTTCACAGTGACTGCACCATTTTACCTGCCCACTTGCAGTCTATGGGGGTTCCAATTTCTCCACATCCTCACACTTGTTATTCTCTTTCCTTTTTCCTTATTATAGTCAGCCTAGTGAATATGAAGTGGAATCTCGTTGTGGTTTTTGACTTTCCTTAATGACTGATTTTGAACACATAATCACTTTTAATGCTTCAGAATATTTTATTGCATGTATGTACCAGGATTTATTCCATAACTCATTTAAACAGTTCCCTATTGATAAACATGTACATTTTTAAAAAATTGCCATTGTAAGCAACTTTCCAGTGTATCTATCTACTTTGCTTAATAAATAAAGTTCTTCCGTGTAAAGTCCTAGTGTTAAGATTGTTGGTGAAAGAGTTGCTCATTTTACATTGTAACACATATTGTCAAACAGTCCTGAAAAGCTGTGCTTTTTTCTGGTGGTGCCTGTTTCTCCCCATGCTGGTTAACACTATCACAACTAAGCCTGTGTGAACTGAGTGCACAGGCAATGCCATGTTTCCTTATTGACTTATAAACTTAAATTAGACTCAGTGGTCTCTCCTAATGGCCTGGGAGTAGGGATTAAATTACAGCCCTAACTGAGGATCTCCCCCAAGGCTCCCCCCAGCCAGAGCCTTGTAAAGTCCCAGGGAACTCTTCCTATTCCAGCACAGCTGAGAGCTCCCTCTAGCCTTCATCCACAGGCCTACCACACAGATGCTTGTTCTCTAAAGCCTTCCAGTCCCGTGGCTCCTGATGATTCTGCAGTTTCCATGTAATACTTGGGGACTGTTAAAAAGCTGTGAACCTGGATCCCGTGTCCAGACTCCCCCAGGTGCTACCCTGAGTGGGGCTCATGTCCTGCTGTGCTCAGGATCCTTTGAACTTCTGCCATTTTCCTTTTCCCTGTAAATCACTCTCTGTCTCTCTCCTTCCTCTGTCTCTGTCTCTGTCTCTACCTCTATCTCTCTTTCCACTTGCTCCCCACCTCTCTCTGAAGCCAGCTACAATCACACCAATGAGTTCAGTTGTAGACAAATGACAGGTAAGCCAGGCAGTTTTCCGGCCAAATCTGGAAAAACCCGTGAGATAAGAAAACAGGAAGGCTGTCGTGGGGGCAGAGCATGCCTACAAGGAGAACAAACACTTATTATTTGTTCTAATTATTCTGCTTCATTATCTTTTGTCATTTCTGTTAATCTGATACACAAAATTATTTTTCTATCAATATGTTCATTGTCTTCCACATTGATTAGAAATGTTTTTAATCTTTGTGAATCTAGCCAATATTATATTCTATGTCACCTTATTTTAATCTCTTTGTATTTTATTTAGTGATATTGGCCAGCTTTACCCATGTTTGTTGTTCACTTATAATTTTATTCAGTAAATTGCTTTTTTCCTTTTCTTTGTCCATTTCCTAATGACTGTTTGACTTTTTCTTATTGACATGTAAGCAACTTTTATAACAAAGATGTTCAACTCTTCAAATGCATCAGAAGTATTTTCTCATTGACTTTCATTTGCTGGCCAAATTTTCTATGGTTTTTAAATCTCTAGCTGTATGTTATCAACTGTCAATATTCTCCTTTGTAGTTTTTGGATGTGTTATTGGGGATTACAATAGGCCTTTTCCACACCAAGAAATAGGCTCCTATATTTTGTTTTAGTGCCCCATGTTTTATTCTTGATATTCTTCATTTGCATATTTAGACCATCTGGATTGGTACGTACATAGTATGGGGAAAGAATATAATTTTTTTCTCATTTTGGTCATCAAATTTTCACTGAATATTTATTAACTAATCTGTCAGTCACTGATTTAATGTCTTTTCGTCATTATATTTTCTAATTAGTTTTGTTGATGTACTTGATTAATTCTAGTATTTCCATTGTTTCTAGCCACCATACTGAACTATAATGTTAAACTATAATTTATATCTCTTGGTTTTCTATAGATAATAATAATAATAATAATAACATCTTGAAAGTGGGAGTTTTAGCCCTCATATAAACTTGAATGAAGTTGTATAGTTTTTTTATATGGGTTTTATGTATTTTTTGTTACATTTAGTGAACGTGGTTTCTTTTTCTCATTGTATAAGTGGGAAATCTTGAACAATATTAAGTAATAAAGACACATGTTTCCAGTGTTTCTGCTGTGCCTCTTCCCCCTTTTAAAAATCTCAGTGAATGCCCACTTAAAATATGTAAGGGACTTTTCAAGTTGTCCTTCTAAAATTTTTTTCCAGTTTATGCTCCAAGGAAAGTATCTGAGATTGTCTATTTCTTATGGCAATGTGGAAAAAGGTCATAATTCAACTGGGTGTGAACATGGTCTTTGAAAGAGGAAGTCAGATCACCCTCAGAATAGTTTGTCACGTTTCTCTCTAGGCCCTGCTCTCCCAGTGCACCCACAATGGGCTCACATTCTTTGCTATGCTGTTGACACTTCCTCCACTGAGCTCACAGCCTCCTAGCTCACCTCGGCCTTGGCTCCAGCTTGGCCATTCCTCCTCCTTGTTTGATGAACTTGCCCTACTTACACCAGCTGGAGCTGGCCTGGTCAGTCAGCTCTGATCAAGTGGAGGAAAATACATCAAAGTTTGGGTTCCTCGGGACTGAAGCTGGAACTAAGTCGAAGTCCATAGGTTGAAATGCAGAAGATGCCTTGTACAAACAACAGGAGACCATGTGCAAACACAGGACTCAAGCTTTAAACCCCAAACACAGCTGGCTCACTTTAGATTATCAGGCCTTCTCTGACTTGGACCCAGTAATAAATCTTTATGCATCATAGCTCATTTCAAAGCTTAAGTTAAAAAAATTTCCAATTAAAGTCATTGTCATAATTATTCATATATTGAGATTTAGTAGCTTAAGTATGGTGAAAACTCATTTCTTCCCCAAGTAAAAGTGCAGAGGGGAGTAATCTAGGGCTGGTATAGTGACTTTGCGCTATGAAGTTCTCAGGGACCCAGGCTCCTTGTAGCCTTGTGCTTGACCATGACAAAAGTAACCCTTTCTTTAAGCACCAAGATGGAACTTCCGGAACCACATCTCTGTTCCAAAGAATAGGTAATAGCTGCCTCTGGTGATAGGGTCATGGATGCTTTTACTTAGACTCCATTGGTCAGAACTCAGTCACATAATCACACTAACTGGAAGGGACGCTGAAAATGTAACCTTTGCTCTGGGTGGCCCGTGCCTAGCTAGAAGTTTTATTAATGTGGAAGACGGGGGAAATAGATATAGAGGGGTCACACAGAGGAAGACAGATGTATGAAAGGAAAAAATTAATTCTTATGTCTGTACTTGGGTAAAGTATACAATAGGAGACTAGGGTAAAGGGAAGAAGTGATCAATTCTCCTTGAAGAGGGGTGTGGAGGTTTCATAGAAGAGGTTTCAACTCAGTTTTTTAAGTTGAGTAGATTTTCTGCTAAGTGATTTATAAGGAAGGATGTTTGGGGTTGTAGGAACAACTCAGGCATAGAGTAATAAAATATGAGGCATATAAAAGTCAAAAAGCATTTCCATCTAGCTGGTAGGCACAAAAGAAGTAAATAGTGTAGAAAGAAAGAAATGTGGAGAACTGGGCAGGGACCAGCCAATGAACAGCTATGTGTATCCTACTATAAGAGTTTAGACTTTAATCTTTAATAAGAGAGATGGGATCCGAGTTATAGAATTACAAAATCTTGTCTGATAATTACTTTAAAGAGTAATTTGAAGGCAATAATGACTGGATGAAAGCCATAAGGATGAGAAACCGTTGAGGAAGTCTCTTAGATTCTCAGCACAGAGATCCATATGGATGGGGCATTGGTCAGAATTCTCCGGAACAGCAGAACCAGTAGCATCATGGATATGGAAGCTTCTGAAGGGTGAGGGGAGTCCAGCAGGCTGGAGACGCTTGGGAGCAGCTGATGCGGCTGTCTTGAGGCTGAATGTTCTTCTCCTCAGGAAAGCCTCTGTTTTGCTCTTAAGGTTTGACAACTGATCTCATGAGGTCCACTCAGATGATCAAAGATAATTTTTACTTAGAGTCAACTGATTCTGACGTTAACGACATCTACAAACACCTTCTCAGCAAAACCTAGGTTAGTGTTTATTTGAGTAACTGAGTGCTATATTCTAGGTAAGTTGACACAGAAAACTAACTGTAGCAGATGGTGACACTATTAACTGTTTAGGGCCTATGGAAGAAACAAATTTGGGAACTAATGAGAAAAAACAATATGGTTTGGTTTGGGACATTTGGAGAGCAAGGGACCGATGGTACATCTAGGGGGAACTGAGATGTCTGACAGTGTTTGAGAATGTGTTCTGAAGCAGGACTTGAGGGAGATAGTTCAAACCACAAGGAAGGATTGGATTACATAGGTGAGCACATAAGGAGTAGTTGAGAACACTCATTCACGTAAATGAATTAAAGGGCTAGGTCAGAGACTTAAGGCAATAGGAAATGGTAAGGGCTACAGTAACTGTAGTAACATAAATGTTGGTCTACTGTTGTCAGAAATTTCCATAAGTGAAAAATTCAGGTTTTAAATACAGTGTCTTAAATTTACCCGAAATACTGTTGAGTCAAAATTGTATACATCCATGGACTGTTTCTGCTATAGAGCAGAAATCCGAAATCTTTGAACAAGAGAGAGAAAAGAAGACAATGGATGGAACTTTGGGAACCCCGACACTGAAGGCTCATAAGAGACTGTGTCAACTGAGTAAAATAACAACTAAAGTGAGGCCTTGAAACATGGCCATTGGAAGTTCATTGGTGAATCCATCTGTGTATTGTTTTAGTAGTATGTGGAGGCAAAAGGTGGATGATGCATATTGAAGGAAGTTGAAACTATTCTTTCAAGACTTGCCTCATAAATTTTCTTTTACTATTAGCAGTTTAGTAACTTACTTTTAGCTCTCGAGGACACAGTGTACGTTTCTCACTCCCTTCCTGGTCTGTGCTCTGATGGGGGAATATGTGGCTCTGTGATCATAGAACGTTCTGATCTTCTTGGATCCTGGGCATTAAGAGGTGCAAACAAAAATAACAAAGAAACCATAAATGCAATTTATTTCTACAAATAAGTTTTGTGTCAGCTTACAGGAAGCAATTACCCAAAGTAATATCTTGCAGCAATTTGTGAGCATTGCCTTTAAAGAATCACCACCACTTCACATATTCAGCAAACATAATAAAATTGACACAAAGTACTCAGCCTTCCCAAGACCCTGCTAGACCCCCAGAGAGTTAAGTTAATCAAAGGTCAAGGAACTTGAAGTTTGTAACATCTACACTTGTCAATTGATCATTCAGGATTTAATCGGACTCCAATCAAACCTGTAGTTTTTGTATGTTCTAAGACCAGAGAGATGAAAAAGTGCCCAATGTTGTTGAAACTGTGTTTACTAACGAATGAAGAAGTGCTGCTTTGTGTGTGTGTGCGCGCGCATGAATGAAAAGCTTTATTTCCCCGTGCGTTTGTGCCAATCAGCAGGACTCTGCCAGCTGCGTTCATGGTCCATGGACAAAGATGCATTCTTGGTGTCAAGCTCCAGATGACAGCCAGAAGGGACTGTTAATCGCTAAGCAGTAACTGTTCTCAGGAAATACATGTAGAGTCTTCGAAGACTGGCCCTAACCAAGGGGAAGGGCAGCTTCACATGTGAATTGAAAGTTAAAGGAATGAAGAGAAGTCTGTTCCCAAAGATAACCCTGTCCTGTAATTTCAGCTCCCTTTCAATTTTTTGGGATTTCACTAATTGTGGGTGAATATGGGTCAACATGCTTAAGATGCAACATTTTACAAAGGAAAAAGCAGTTACTCACGTTTACGTCCTGATTAGTTGGCTTTTCCGTGTAGACGTCTTTGAGATCAGCAGGTGTAAGACAAGGTGAGTCTGACGGAAAAGGGAAAAGGAAAGGTAGTGACCACTGTGGAGCTGGAGAGCCTCCAGGGAGGAGTGGTCGGCTGGTCTGGAAACCTCAGACCCCTGGGGAGCGGGGTAGGAGGGTCTCTGAGAAAGGAGAGGGTGAGGAAGAGGAGGATAATGAAAACCAAGAAACTGAGGTAAAATGCTGGGTACCAAAGACACATTTTATTTACAACCTAATGACATTGACTCTCCTTGTGGTTAGCTGATGAAATGCTTTACTTGGTGGCAACTTAGCTGGCAGCTTCCAAGGCCAGGGCAGGAGAGAGATGCTGTGGGTAGGGGAGGGGAGGAGGTTGATTCCACCCAAAGATGTTGGGCTGAAGTGAAAATGAGGAAGAATCTAATTAAAATATCTCAAATTAAGAAACCATCGCAGTTGAGAGATGAATCATCAGAATACTGCCATAGAAATTACTTCAAAAATCTTTATCTACTGGAGAAGAATGTTTCTCAAATCTAATTTCTTCATTTGGCTAAACTTAAATTGAAACTGTGTAGGTACATATGCATATATAATAGCTAATATAATTTAGTTGTATAATTACTCTTACTTGTTAGTCACTTGACTTTGCACAAGTTATTTTTGTGTGTGTGACTGTGGTTGTGTTAGTTCTTGGATTTTGAATATACTTTCCATAATTCATATGTCAGGGGAGGAGTTAAAAACTGGAATTTCACTATCTTCAACATCTTATATTCAAATAGAGATTCACAGTTCTTTTAAAAAACCTGAATAGTAAAGCTTAAAAGAACATTTAACATCTCAGTGCTCACATATCCTCTGAGGAAGGCATTAGTAATATTTCTACTTTATAGCTAAGGAAACTGAGGCTCAGAGAGTTTAAGTAATTAGGTTGCTTAACCCCAACCACAGTGCTAATCTCTGAGCCCAAAATCTGGGCAGTAGTACCAGGACATCTTTCTGTTGTGATTCAGAATCATTCTCAACACTGCATGAAGAAGAGAACAACTTCCTTCGCTACCCTGTTTGTGACTCTGTTTGAGCTATTTATTCACGTGAAGCTTGGTTTGGCAATATTCTTGGTCATCTTCCTGAATGGTGTTTACTTTGGCTTCTTGGGCTAGCTGAGCTTCCTCCACAGATCTCGTTACTTCTTTCACTAAATCGCTCTTTGGCAAAAAAGAAGTCCGATGAAGAAGTTCTGTATCTGGCGTCATGTATGGTTTGTTGCTGATTATTTCAAGCCCGGTTGTATCAGAATGGCAGTGTGAGGTCTGTACACATACTCTCACCGTTACACGGTCAAACAAATGCAATGTGACAGATTCCCCCCCTGCTGTGGCAGAGGCGATTTTGTTCTGAGATCGTGGAAGGGATCCTGGTTTCCACTCGGAATGGTTATGTCGGCCACATGAGATTACTAAACCATCCTTATTTTTCAGATAAGCAGCACCTTTAATCCCAAACCTTGGTATAAATATGAGCACACCATTTGTTCTAATCGAGTAAATAACCCCATCGGATATGCAGCATTCCTGTTTCTTGGTCTTTGTCTTTAAAATGCATGCACTGGAAGAGCTCAGTAGACTGCTAAATATAGTGCATTAGACATGGCCTGTGTAGCCATAGAGGGAAGCAATCTGTTTCCAGTGGGGTCATTGGGGTCATTTGCATTATCTAGAGAATCAGCCAGTGTCTTATTAGACCGTGTATAAATAGCTCACCGTTTTGTTCAGAGGGTATCAGGAATAGGCAAGAAATGAGTAGATAATCTCATTAAGGTGCACAATATATAAAATGCCACAGAGTTTGATTAACATTACAACTATTGAGTTTTTAAAAATTGATTTTAGAGAGAGAAGAAGGGAGAGAAAGAAAGAGAGGGAAGGAGGGAGAAAGAGAGAGAGAGTTGTTCCATTTGTTTATGCATTCATTGGTGGATTCTTCTGTGTGCCCTGACCAGGGAGCCAACCCACAACCTTGGCGTATCAGGATGATGCTCTAACCAACTGAGCTACCTGGCCAGGGCATATAAATATTGACTTTTAAAAGAGTAAAGTAGAACTTCAGATTCCTAACAATTTGGCAGTCCACATGTTTTTGTAGTACCTATGACTTAGTTCTACCAAATCTTCTCCTCAATTTGCTATGAAAGGAAAAATCCTTATCACTACTTTGTAGGTCTCTGTTTTGTTCTGAAGATGAAGTAAAATCAAATGAAGTAAAGAATGTGTCTAAATATGATAGATAAAAATAGTAGAATTATGTGTCAGACATGAAAACTTAAAAAAGATCTATGATATTCCTACACCGTTATTTCTCTAAAGTTTCCCAGGGTATGCTAAATTTTTGCAAAAAGTCAGGAGGTTTAGAAACCACACAGAGAAACATTCCTTGGAAAGAGGAACTCTTCAACGGTCTAAGATTACAGATCCTTGAATTGGAATGGTATGCAGTTGAGTTTTCCATTCACAGTTCCAGGAAAAATGGGATTTTTTCCCCATTAAGATACTGTTATTTAGTTATTTTGAAGTATACAGTACATACATGCTTTTTTTTTCTAAAACCACTAGATTTCACAAGAGGTACACATTTGAGTATTTAAAACCTCTGTTGATTTTAGATCAGACCTGGAGCTCAAATGTAGAAAAAATTTCATGTGTACTACAGAACAGAACAGGAGTAGAGGCATCCATCATATGGCTCATAAAGTGCTTAAATTTACTATTTATTTCTTGAGAATGACTCAGCATTCACATTTACAATAATAAATGCTACACAACTGCCAATAAATATTGGAAAGCTGAACTTCTTAGATATAGTGCAGTAATTACTCTACCCTGACAAAGTTTTCTTAAGTCTGCTAGAAATGAAAGAGAAAAGTGTTTTAAAACTTAAAAGAAACTTAATTAAATAAAACATAATTAAGACCTTGTCCTTTAAGTAATTTTTCCCCATTTTGCCTTATTAAGTATAGACCAACCTATAGCAAGTTGCTAAATCTCTCTAAACCTCACTTTATTTTTCTATGAAGTTGGGGAAATATTAACAACTGGACAAAAAACATAGGACTTTTTTGGTTGCAAATAAGAGATACTCAACTCATAGAAGTCCAAGGGTAGCCCTACATTAGTGTGGCTGGATCCTGGTTCAAACAAAGTCACTAGAACTCAGTCATAACAATAGACTGAATGTTTCTCCCCAAATTCATATGCTAAAACCTAATCTCCAATGTGATGGTATTTGAAGATTGGGCCTTTGGGAGGTGATTAAGTCCTGAAGGATGGAGCCCTCATGAATGAGATTAGTACCCTTAACAAAGAGGCCCCACAGAGTGCCCTGATTCCTTCTGCCATGTGAGGACACAGAGAGAAAAATGGCATCTCTGGACTAAGAAGCGAGCCCTTACCAGATACTGAATCTGCTAGCATCTGGATCATCTTCCAGTCACCTTCATCTTGGGCTTCCCGGCCTCCATAATCAAGAGAAATAAGTTTCTGCTATTTACAAATCACCCAGTCTATGATATTTTGCTACAGTAACTAGAACAGGCTAAGACAGTCACTCTCTGTGCCTTTGCCTCTACCTTCTTCTTTTAGACTCAACCCTTAGGCAAGCTCTCCTCATGGGGCAAGACGGTGTCCACTAACTGCAGTGATATCTAACTAGCTTCAGAAAGAGAAGGTCTACTTCTCAGCTGTTGAAACAGCAGCCCAGTCATTGATTGGCAATGATTCCAGTTAGCATGACTTGGACACCGCGTGTATCTCTGAATCTGTCTTTACAGTCAAGTAGATATGAAGTTTGACCTGGTCTAGGCCATATGTCCACCCGATAAATAGGAGATAGAAACAGTAGGAATTGGAGAGTAGATGAGGAGTAGTAGCTCCCCATAGAAAAATCTGGGCACCGTTAAGAGAAATAAAGAAACGATTTTAAGGTCATCATAATAATCAAGAAAAATAGTACAGACACAGAAGGTATTATGCCAACATAAGGAATTTTTCTTTGTTATGCCAAATGTTATTTAATTAGAATGTTTCTTCAAGACTATTTTTTTCAATAATGACATCAAGATTTTGGAACTTGAAACATCTGAGTTGTCTATTTGTCAGAGGTCTCCATCAGTTTACCAAAGTCTTCTTTGCAGTTTTGATGGCAAATTCTCACAGAGCTGATTGCAGGAAAAAAGAACCACTAAGTATTATCTTCAACATAAGGGTTTGAGTTCCTCTAAAAGAGCTAAGCAAACCTTTGGCATCCAAATAAAAGTGTTTTAAATGAGTAGAGAAGAATAGCACGGTCTCCTTTTGCAATGACGAAATAAATGATCATTCCTTGACCATCCCTTGATCTGCATGGGATCATACATTTTGACTGTTGGTATGTATATCTGTTATTTGAGCACTTCTAAAAACTAGCTCTTTGATTTTCAGTTGCTGAAGAGACAGGCTGGATGGTCATTAGTCTTAGTTCCAGTTCCTATTCCTGGGCACAGGTTGGGTTTGGACTCACCAGCCCCTCTGCATTGGGTGGAGACCATGTGGCTCTACCTGGTCAATGGAAGGTGGGCAGATGTGATTTAAGCCTCTTCTAGGCATAGTCCTTAAATACTTCAGAAAAGTTCAGTCTTACAATCTAATGGACACCTTCAGAAACCACATTTCTAAGATGGCAGATTTAGAAGACTACAGGAACCCGAATCTCTGAGCTAGCAGAAATTTTTCCGAGTGGAACCACCAGACCCACTTTGAAATGTTACAAAAATGAGTAAATCTCTGGTTTTTGAATGGGTTATTGTGACTTGCTGCATACAACAAGCATGTCTAGAGCAAACTTTTACTAATAATAGAATTGTTTCATTTCTAGACATGTCCACATACAAGTGCATGAACCGATGAGGACAGCAATTGATCTAGGCTACTCTAGACCTTAGACAAAGTTCCTTCTATCTTTTCCATTCTCAGGATAGAAGTAGTTAAAGAAATAATTTAGAAGTTTGACTTATTTATTTATTTATCACATAATTACTATATGACAGGGTTGTGTAAAAAAGCATACAATTTGCCTCCAGGTTCTCAAGCTCAACATATCCAAGTTGCATACGTAACCTTTCCCTAGGTGGCTCCCAGACCTCCACCTCAATTCCCTATCCCATCGAATGACATTGCCATCTACCCAACAGCCCAAGACAAAAATTTGAGAATCTTCCTTAATTTCTCTTTCTCTTTAACTAGGCCCTATAGATCTTACTCTGATATAATTCCTTAATTTGTATATTTCTGTCCATTATCATCACCACTGTTCTGGTAATTATTACTAACATTACTTGTTCTTCTTATCCTGGTCTGCCCCTTATCCTAAATTCACTTGGAAGCTAGGTTAATTGTTCTAAAAGGCCAGTTCAATTGTGTCAGCTTCATTCTTAAAATCCCTCACCTCCTCCATACTACTCTCAGGGTAGTCCAAACTTGACAGTGTGGCTTACATGACTCTTGATGATTTAGCCTTTTTTTTCCTCTCCAGCTTACCCCTTGATACTTTCCCCAACACTTACAATGCAACTATTCATCACTATGAATAATTCTTATGTAGCTGACCCTTCCAAGACAATATTTTCATTAAATTCACAGACATTAGGATATTGAAAGTAAGTTAAATCTATTTGGTGCTTTTCATTTTAATCCCCTCCCCAGCTTGTATTTGTGGGGCCCCCAGAAAAGGCTCATGTACTTTAAGTCTAAATATCAAAAAGTTATCAATTAAACTCACAGACTGTTAAATAAAATATATTTCACCCTCCCATCTTATCCAATATATTCATACTAACCTGTAAGGCCTGGTTTTAATTTTGAATTCTCAGGTTCTTCAACTACACGGAAGTACAACAACAATGTGAAAAAACTGTGCCCACAATCAATGGAACAGAGAGTTCAGAAATAGACCTTTATATGAATTGTTCATATGTTTTATTTGTAATGATCAAAAACTGCAAGCAATTTAAATGTTCCTCAACAGATGAATGGATAAAAAATAAAATAAAATCACCATGACAAATAATGAACTGTTTGATGCATGCAACAACACAAGACAATTCTTTATCTGTATGGAAAGTGTTTTTATGGCTTGCCAATATTCGACATTTTCGAATATATGGTGTTGTGCACCCAATGTTTCTATACCCCCACCAAATTAATATGTCGGAGCCCTACTTCCCAATATGATGATATTTGGAGATGGGGGACCTTTGGGAGGCAATTAGATCATGAGGGTAGAGCCCTCATTAATGGGATTAGTGCCCTTATAAGAAGAGACACAATAGGAGATGATCTTGCTCTAGCCATGTGAGGATATAATAAGAAAGCAAAACAGTAAGAGGGTGAGCCAAGAGCTGTATCAGGCAGCACCTTGATCTTGAATTTCTCAGCCTCCAAAACCGTGAGATTTCCTAGTCTATGGCTGTGTTGTTGTTGTTGTTATAGCACTCTGAACTGACTGAGACATATGGTTGGAGTCATCTCACCATACCATGACTGCTGTTTTATAATACTTACAAAGTCGAGATCAGGTGTTGGAAAACTTTTTATGCAAAGGACCAGGTAGTAAAAATTTTAAGCTTGGCCTGATGGTCTCTGTCACAATCATTCAATTTGGACTTTGTAGCAGAAAAAAGAGCCAGCCATACATAAACAATGGGTGTGGCACTGTTCCAACAAAACTTTATTTGCTTAAATAAACAGTGGTTGTATTTGGTCCACAGAATGTACTTTGCCAGCCTCTGGTTTAGCCTATTAGACCTGGTGTGTGTGTTTCAACTTTCCCCCTGTCTGATGTGCTGGATCGAGGCCCTGTTGGTCATTTGTCTAACTCACTGATCCTGGATATGAGGGAAGACATCTCAGCCATTTCTGTGGTGCCAGAATGCCTAGACACTGAGAGTAATCCGGAGACCTTTCCAGGGTCAGTGAGCAAGTTCTTTATCTCACAAGATGCCAAAAGCCTATGAGAAGTGTGGTGGATTAAGTATGACTGCACACCCTTTGTCACCACCATGGAGAAGTGGGGCTTATTTCCGCTCCCCTTGAATCTGGGCTAGCCCTGTGACTGCTTGAACCAGTGAGTGCAGTGGAAGTGATAGTATACACATTCTGCACTTAAACCTTAAAAAGGCCTTAGAAGCTTCTGATTGTGAACTGTTGGGAGCCCTAAGCTGCTATGTAAGTTACCTGCTTACAGCTATAAAGGTGCTATAAGGGGATATATCATGGGTAACCCATATGAAGAGCTAGATGGAGAGAGAAGCCCAGCCATGCAAGCATCCAAAGCTAAGTTCAGCCACTTAGCCATCCTTATCGAGGAATCAGAGTGAGCCATCTTGGATGTTCCAAGCCAAGTCAATGCCTCTGATAACTGTGGACTCAGCTAACACTAGGTGGAACAGAAGAATTGCCCAGGTTATTCCAGTCAACCTTACAATACCATTGTTTTTAGCAACTAAGTTTAGAGAGCTGAAACAAGGAGATAAGAACAGTCAATGAAACCTCTGTCTAAATGAAAAGATTAGAGTATATTAGTGATTCTCAAAGTAGCTTCTGTGAGATGCATACAGTTGTCCACAAAATAAGAGCATAAGGGTTTCATGTTCAAATGAAATGCGGAACTATTTTGTAAATTAAAATAAATAGGTTTATTTACTGCAGAACTTTTCAGAGGTTTTAACGTGTACATTTAATAAGAAACATTATAAATGTTCAAGAGGAGAATATAATGTTTGGCTGTGACTTTCTTTAGGTTGTACTTATTTATATTCTGAGGAAAAATCCCCAGAAGATATGATATCTAAGCTATATCCTGACCAAGAAGTAAAGTCCAAAAGATGCTGGATGAGATAGTCTCTTGTAATTATCTAAAATCCATTGTGGAATGGTGTCTCTTAGCATTATTTGACCTCTACTATAAGTGGAGCAAGCACATGGAGCTCCTGGTGGGCATCCAAACCTCCCATACAGCCTTCACACCATCCTACTCATTCTGGGTAAAGGCTTCTGCTTTGAGTCATCGAAATAATTTTCACCTCCAACCCTAATCAATGTTTTGAATGAAAATAATGTATAAAGGACCCATGGACAAAGACAACAGTGGGAGTAGGATTGAATGTGGGAGAGTGGGTGGGTAGGGCAGGGGAGAGTAATGGAGGAAAAATGGGGACAACTGTAACCGAACAATAAAAAAATTTTTTAAAAAGAAGACAAAAAAAAAAGGCTTCATTGCAGCATGACATATAACACATGTTACAGCAAAGGATTAAAAATAGTATAAATATCCCAGAGAAATGACTGAGTAAAATGTACAATAAAATAAAATTTAATATTATTCAAAATTTAAAAAAAAGAGAATCATGTCATTGAGAATAGGGGGGAGGAAACCCAAATTATGATTTAATGGTGTGAGAACTCAGCAAAAACTTTATATAGACTGATCTTGTCTCATGTGTCATTATATTTCAAAATAATATCATTTCTTCAGTGACTCTCTTCCCTCATTTTAAAAATAGGCTTATAAGTTTTGCTTTCTTAAACTAACAATAAAATAAAAATACAATTGAAAACAATTTGTCACCGCCCATGCTCATTCGCTTGTTAAGATACTGTCTTAATTGCCCTACTTGACATAGCACCGAACTTCTTGAAATAGTTGTGCCCAGTTGGCATCTCTCCCCTCTCTCGCCGTTCACTCCACAATCTACTACAATTTGGCCCTTCCTCTCACTCTCACTTTTAAAAAAGGGCACGTTTTCCCAGGTGACCTTATCTAATTCCAAGCTTTCAACTCTTACCTATGTACATTATGACTGAGACTAAGGAGTGTTTTAAATCTACACTCCAGCCCACCCCCAGCCCATACCGTGAGCCCAATACTCACACCTGTTCAAGTATTTATTCATTGACTGAGCACCTACTCTGGGTCTAGAATTTTGCTAGGCTGTAGGTTTTATTTTTTATTTTATTCATTTATTTTCAGAGAGAGGGGAAAGGAGGGAGAAACAGGGAGAGAAACATCAGTGGCTGCCTCTCATGTGCCCCCAACTGGGGACCTAGCCAGGCGCGTCCCCTGATAGGGAATCGAACTGATGACCTTTCAGTTCACAGGCTGGCAGTCAATCCACTGAGCCACATGCCTGATTTTAACCTTTATGAGGACTCTGTTCTTGAGAACTTATGATTCAGTGGTGGAGACAGGTAAAAAACCAAACACTTATGGGGAAAAACACAAGTTTCCATGGGAATACCAAGGAGAAAACCTTCATTCGGTCTTGGTGGTGGTGGCAGGGGTTTAGAGGAGGCTGGTCTAAAGGCCTCCCAGAGACAAAAATGACTAAGTCAAGTCTTTGAGAAACATAGAGAAGATTAAAGAGAAGAGAAAAGCAGCCAGCCAGAACAAGTACCTTGTAGGGAGACACATAGGGGAGGGACTGAGAGACTGAGTCCCACGCTCATAGAACAGCAGGTCATTCTGCATGGCATGGTCAGGGATAGACGGTAGACAAGAGTCCGTAAGTGAGCAGCAGTACAGCTGGAGAAAGAGCTGCCTTTATAGAACCCAAATCCACTGACCACTCTGGGACTGTGCAACAATTACCTGTTCTTTGTGTTTTCCTTGTAGATGGCATATTTCAAATATATACATCATGTTTCTAATAAGGTTAAACATGCTTTTACCCCTGTTACCCAGCAATTCTATTCTCAAGTATTTACCCAAGAGAAAGGAAAACATATTATGTCCACACAAAGCAAAGACTTGTTCAAGAATGTTCAACATAACCTTGTTCATAATAGCCCTAGACTGGAAAGGACCCAATGTCCATGGATGAGAGGATGAAGGACTAAACAAATTTTGGTTTATTCATACAATGAAATAACACTCAGTTATAAAACAAAGCAAACTACCAAGACACAAAACAACATGGGAGGTGCTCAAAATCATTATGCTGAGCAAAATAAGACAGACACAGATCACATGTACTGCTTAATTCCACTCGTATGAAGTCCAAGAATAGGCAAAATGTATTAAGGTGATAGAAATCAGAAAAAGGTTGCTCTGGGTATCAGGATGGATGGAAAAGGGAACATGATAGAAAAGGAACAAAGGGAACTTTCTGGGGTGGTGGAAATGTTCTCTCTGTTGTTTTAGGTGGTGGTTACATGGGTTTATTCAAAACACTTCGAGTTAAACACTATGATCTGTGCATTTTACTGAACGGTAATTGCACTTCAATTTTTAAACTTGCCAACAGGATTATTTCTTTCAAGAGTCGAAGGGTAGCAACGTGGTTTGCCCAGCCTAAAGCTGCTCAAGTCCTGCAGCCCGGCACACGGCAATGTCATGGCTCTAAAATACACTTTCAAAGCATGGAGGAGAGACATACACACGAATACAATGTGAAGAGTTATTCAACAAGGTGATAAAGCACGAATACTTCATGTCTACTGTCATTTGGAACTTTTCAATTAAAAAATACCTGAGAAATCAATGACTTCTAATTTGAACATGTAAGGGCATTTCTTTTGTCACTTATAACTTATTAATTTCTTCTCAGTAGAAGAGATCTAGATAAAAATTAATGGACTATGAAAGAAAATTGAGTGACAAAATCAACAGAAATTATTTTGACATCAAGAAATATATTGTAACACATTTGCTGATAATACAAAGAGCACTAATTCATTAAGAAGAAGAAAGTTGTGAGTTAAAGTACTGAATAGGGTTTTTATTCTTTGATAAGTTAATTAATGAAGCAGAAAATATTGGACAACATTTAAATTTCTTTCAAATGGATATAAAAGAGTGACATTGAAACAGATGAAATAAAATTCACAATATAGCATCAAAACAAAGACTCCAATGGCAAGCTGATTCTTAAGTACTATCAAGTGAAAGAGTACTGGAGGTTATTCATACACAAGGAAAGTCACAGTGCCCTGAACCTTACCGCTCTCACAGCTCAGACACGAAAGAAACTTGACTGAGGTTCTTCTGGACATGGCAACAATCCTGAAAATTTACTAGGAATAAGTTGTGAACCATAAAGGATACAAGTTTTGATCAAGCACACTAGAGGAATAACTGCATTATCATTCTGTTCTTTTTATAGGAAATGATATAATAAAATTCTTGTCATGTGGTTGGCAAAATGCAAGCAAAATGTAGAACAAATAGAATTCTAGCTGTGAAACAAATAGTTCATTAATAATAAAATACAGGGTTTTTTTTTTTCCTCTAGATTCTGTGATATTTCTGGAATTTGTCAGAATTTTAAAACTTGTCATTTATATTTCTTTTTTCTCTGCAATAAATATCACTTTCACTCTTCATTTTGTATTTATAATTTTGAATTCCTCTTCTCAAAATCAAGCTCCAAAACCACATTAGTGTAAATCCCCACCATACCTAGACCCACCTGCCTTATTTGAGATTGTGTCTTCCTCAAGGTCAGGGGTTGGGACCTTTTTTTTCTTTGTATTCCTGGCATGGTACCTAACAAAACACAGGAGCCTAGCAAATACGTGTAAAACTAAATGGAATGGGGCCAATAGCCTGATAGTTTAGCACAAGGCAAAATATCAGGGACGGAGGCGCAGTGCACACATCTTAGATCACAGCCCAAATTCTCTCTGGGGAACAAATTTTCTTTCACTTCTTGGGGTATTGGTCTGGCAGATGCTAGTAACGTTCATCCAATCCAGCTCTCTTGTCACCTCAATGCCCCGGATACAAGTCCTACTCAGTTAAAATTAAAAATTGAATATAGGATTCTGCATATTGTTTTACCTGTAAATTTCTTGTACGGACATAAACTCAGTACTTTTCTGGTTTTATCCTATTTGGAGGAACTATTATGAATGGTTATGTTTTGAAGCTTTGCTGTAAATTCAACTATATTCTGAATAATTTAGTTACCTACCTTTGCATTGCAAAGATCAATGAAAATAGATTTACAACAATTAAAATGATGGACATTGTACATCCCAGTTTGCTAGGTGAACTGAAGTTATTTGTTATTTTCTACAGTCAGAAATAGAAATGGTAAGATTACCAGACTATAGGTTTGCTTCAGAAGCTGTCTACTCAGGCAGTACTACTATTATCCCATCCCAACAGATGTGATCCTATTTTTAAAGACTTCTGGGAAAGGGAGATTCCCTAACCTTCCTTAGCAACCCGTTCCGATGTTTAACAACACTTGCTGCCGGGGATGCTGATCCTCTGAGCCCTGCTAGAGTATTTTTATATGTTTCTATGTCTTGGTGTTTCGCATTGTTTCCATTTCCTTGTTTAGCATTTATTTTATTCCTTTACTCCTTTGCCTTTTCCCCCATTACTTTTGCTTGTAGACATATTTCCTAAAATAAAAATAAAAATTAGCAAAAACTAAAATAAAAGCAGAACAGGTAGGATATTAATTTAGCTGCCGTACATACTTGTGGAAATGCATTATAACTAATTTTACACGGAAGATATTCGGGCATTGGATATTCTGTTCCTATCTGCGTCTAGCAGACGTTTGTAAACTTGGGTGAGTTGAGGATATGCATCATTTTATTGAAACACATTGCATTTTGGTAGCTTTAACTATTTAAAATATTTATATATTTGCTTTAGTCTAGTCTCTTCTGAATACTCTCCAAATTGTCTTATTTTTCCTGAAGTTGATGAGTTCTGTACTGGATGTGAAACTCTAATAGTGGTCTGTGTACTGCTGAGCATCTTGGACAGGAGATCCTTCATTTATTTATAGTGTTTGTCTATGGATCCATCAATATACCTAATCAGCTAATTAATAGGCTTAAGCACCCATGTGGCCAAAGTATCTCATATGAGAGGTGTGATTTGATAGGTACTGGGAAAATAGTATTGTTTTGAAATAGTCCTTATTATCAGGTAACTCACTACTTGAAATTTCACTGTTAGAGATTCACTTCATTTTAGTTTCTTTGTGTGCTTTTCAAAATGGAAGAACTTTTCTAAAATTTTGAGCCTTTAATCAATTTACTCCAAGAAATCAGCAAGTGAGTGAAAGCACTGGGTGCCTCTGGTAGACAGAGGGCTGGCAACGGAGAGATGTAGGGAGAGGATGACCATATGTCCCAGTTTGTTCTGGACTGTCTTGGTTCATACCAATTACCCAGGCTTATTTATTATAGCTTCTCCTTTCACTACAAAATGTACAATCACCTTAGTAGAATCAACAGAAGAGAAAAATGGTTACTAAGAGCACTTGTAGGAGTCTGGGACTTAGCTTTAGACTCAAATCTGCACTTTCACTTGCTGGCTGGGTGATGATGGGTGGATTACTTAACTGCTCTCACTCCATAAACAAACATGGACTTAATATTAACCATTTTTGGCTGTATCTAGTAATGATGTACAGCCATTATTATTAGAAATTCCTGTTTTGCCCAGGATTGGCATTTCTAAACTATTGAAATCTGCCAAACACACAGATACTTTTCTACTCTAGAGTCACCCTCTATATTGTTATTTGCATTTCATTTCTAATTGTTTTCCTAAACTTTACACTTTAAATTTTTCTTTTATAACCCGCCCCCCCAAAAAAAAATTGATCATACTTATAATTTGCATTGCTCTTTGGCCCCGACTTTCACCTTCATCTGTTATTGGCTATGGGTCTGTGTGTCTCATCTCTGTTCTTCCTTCCATATTTCAAGTTTCTTGAAAGTAATGATTCACCTTTTTTTTAATACCAAAGCAACATGCAATTTTATTTTTTTATTTTTCAATTACAGTTGACATTTAATATTATTTTATATTAATTTCAGGTATATAACCTGGTGGCTATATATTTATACAGTTTATGAAGTGATCCCCCTGATGATTCTAGTACCCATCTGGCAGCATACATTATTATTACAGTTATTGACTATATTTCCTATGCTGTACTTTACATCCTGTGACTATTTTGTAACTAACCAATTTATACCTCTTAATTAACCCTTCATCTTTTTACCCAGCCCCCACAGTAAGACTCCTCTTGACTTTCTCAGAACCTAAAACAACATGAAGAACAATAAAGAAGTGTCAGGTTGATGTGGCATCTCCGAGTTAAAATTCCAGGCAGTGTAGCACTCTCAGCTTTACTGTCAAACTACTTGGCCTGGGAAAGAAAGGTGATAAAATTGTCACCATTTTGTAATGTGTGCCCAAAAGCTTAGAAGAAATCGAGACATTCTTAAAAAGTATAGGAGTTGCATTCTCAAGGATTGAGATCCAAAATAAAAACAACTTAAATTCTGTGGCAATTTCTTGCAGCACAAACTAAGAGAATGAGTCTGCCTTGAACTAGAGGAAACTTCTACAGAGCTCAAGCTGTATCTTCATGGTTCACTAGGTTCCTAGCCTTCTCATGGGGCCTGCCAATCAAGACTCTTAGGAGAGTTCTTTTTGGCAGACCAGCCCTGACTACTTGAAATGAGGCAGACATCACCAGAGCATTTCAGAGGCCAGACACCAGATGGTAATAATACATTTCAACTATTAGAAGTTTGGATCAGAGAGCTAAAGGTGAAGGTCTTATCTCATTTGTCAAATGATGTAATTCATTATTAAATCAGGACAAACCAGTTAACATCTGAAGTATAATTTTGGTTGCTATTTATAACACACTTGCCAGTTCATTTGGCTTGATTGGTTGACTGAATTGTGTGTAGTGTTTCACAAAAACCTTAGTAAGAGCTAGAAAATGACCTATGCAAGTCACAGTTCTGGGTAAATCAAAACTTTTCTTCATGTGCCCATTAAATGTTAGCATGCTTGAGTTACTTAGTGAAATGATGTATTATTTAAAATATGGAGCAGGAAACTCACTGGGTAAATTTAGTCAGCTTTGACAACATGTATGGAATTTATTTATTAAAGATATATATGTCTCTAAGATTTTACATAATCATTAATTTTTTTCTAGTTACATGTTCATGAAACGGTTGGTGCTCTTAGCTGTCCAAATATCACATTTTCCTTGTAAAGGGGAAAAACTGAAAATGTAGGTTTTCAAGAACAAAGTAAATTTGGAAGTTGCTTCCTTAACATGGAGACATGATTTGAACTTAAGTATCTGCTAATAAGAGAAAGGTACCCTTTATAGATATTCAGAAGGCTATTATTTTTACTCATCAACTCTGATAATACAAAGCATGTTCCAAGACAAGCTGGGGGTGGTAACCAAGGGCTTCATTTATCTGAAATTAGAAGTGCCCATAATGGGTTGGCAGGGCTGTGGGCAGCATTGTGTGTTTCCCGGTTCTCTCTAATTAGCCATAGAAACATGTGAAGAATAGCACCCACATTATCTAAATTCTCTTTAGGATTTGCTACCTTAAAAACTATTTTCCTTTTGTTATGTTCAGCATGTATAATTATGCTTTCAGAAAGCACTCTGCTTTGAAATTCTTTCTTTGCTGCCCTGCCATCCAGTTGTAAGTCCTATGTAGAAGCCACTACTAATTTTCCGAAGGTTCTTTCTGGGAAAACTTTTAAAAATTAATTAATAGAATATGCCGAATATATTTTTATCTCCAATGTCTATCCCCCTTTTGCCAACCCGTTCCCCATAAAGGAATTTTCCTCTAGCTCCTGCTTGCTTCTCTTGTGTTCTCTCTTAGGATTTTCTCGCCCACGCGGCACCTTCCCTGTCCAGCCACAGTGGTCTTTCAGTTCCTCTGGCCCTGAGCTGCTTCTTGTCTTATGGATGCTACCCCTTTGGTTCTCTCTTCCCAGGGCCCTCTTTCCCTGCCCTTCATTAGCCAGTTCTCAACCCAAATGCTAACTCTGCAGGTATCTCCCGTCCCCGTCCAGTGTGTTGCTACCCTACCTATTTACTGTCTGTCAGTTATCTTGTTTTATTTTTCACGCTATTTTTCATGATTTGAATGGTCTTATTTGTTCATTTGATTACTACCAGTTCCCCAACAGAGCTTCACAGAGCTCTGAGGCCCTCACCTTCTTTGTTTACCTCTGTATCTCCAGCTACAAAACTGCCCAGAATGTGGGCACTCGGTACATTATTTTTGGGGATAGATAGCTAGCTAGCTAGATAGATGAGTAGAAAGATATCTTCATTCAGTAACATTTATGGAGATAGAATTTGGAACACTGATTAACTGGGCAGGAGCACAAGGGAGCATTACAGAATGTTAAAAATATTCTCCATCTTGACCAGAGTTAGGGTCACACAAATACACACAGAGTCGCAAAAATTAATGTAGCTGTATACTTATGATTTGTTTATGTTGTTTACCTAAATTAAAAGGATTCTAACTGTTGTGTCAACTTGCTACCTTATTTTACATAAAACTTCTAGCTAAGGGTGTGAATCACTGCACGAACTTTGTGACAACTATTTAACTTTGTGTTATTTTCTCCTCTTAACTCAAGGCTCAACACTATTTAAAAGATCTCTGCCAAATCTACCAGAGATCTGACCAAGAGATTGATTGGGAGTGGGTCAAGTCACTGTTCTCAAAAATCCTAAAAGTTTAAGGTAGCAATAAAAGACTTCATTGGTTAAATTGAAGAAAAACACATTTTTCCCCAAAATGTTTTAAGGCTGGTAATTACAAACAACTCTTCTTGTTTCTGAGCATATAGCATGTCAAATTTATATGGCATTGGGTTAAACCAAAATCTCTATCTTCTTCATTCCTTACAACTGGAAATTGAAGTTTTGCCCTAAGAAACCATAACAAGAGCTTGGGAGGGAAAATGAAGGTCCCTGATAAGCTCTCTACCCTAGTTTTCTCCGTTCTGCTCTGCTCTCTTCCTACCTTCGTGTTTCGTTTTTTTTCCTGACCCTGCTGGATTGTTAGCAGTTTGATTTTCAGAGTCTATGACCATAAGGAATCCCACTGTATTTTGGATGAGGAAGTGGAGGGGCCTGGAGAGGGGAAGCAAGTCTCCTGTTAGTTCAAGGTCAGAGCTGGGACCTGTACTCTGAGACCTGGGATTCCAAGAACAGTGACTTGACCCACTCCCAATCAGTCTCTTGGTCAGATCTCTGGTAGATTTGGCAGAGATCTTTTAAATAGTGTTGAGCCTTGAGTTAAGAGGAGAAAATAACACAAAGTTAAATAGTTGTCACAAAGCTTGTGCAGTGATTCATACCCTTAGCTAGAAGTTTTATGTAAAATAAGGTAGCAAGTTGACACAACAGTTAGAATTCTTTTAATTTAGGTAAACAACATAAACAAATCATAAGTATACAGCTACATTAATTTTTGCGACTCTGTGTGTATTTGTGTGACCCTAACTCTGGTCAAGATGGAGAATATTTTTAACCCAAAGCCACCTGCCTCACTCTTAAGAAGCCTAGATCATATGTGCCCTGTCCACAGGCCCTGAGCAGAGGAATTCTGTTTAGTGCCAAACATCTTGCTTCTTTGTCTGTCTTTTGTGTCACGTTTCCACACCCTTTCCCCTTCAGTCTGTGTCCAATTCCTAGACCTCTAGTGTACTCCTTAACAGTCCTGCCCCAGCTTTGGGTCTCTCTGTCTAACCCCATCCTATACTTTGTCAAGATAAATCAGTTTGAATCCTAAGCTAGCTGTCACTCTGGGAAAGCAATCTAATAAATTAATCTCTCAGAAGAAGTTAATGACTTATTAAGAGCTTAGGATATTAAGAGCTCGCTACTTATACTTGGATTGTAATGGAAGATTTCAATAGTTCAAAGGCTTAACCTCAAACAGTGACTGCCAAGTGGAGGAATTTCTACTATATTCCACTTTGGAGTGGGGAGAGGATGATGGAAGAGAGTGGGATAGTGGAGGGCTGATGTGATGCTCTTGAGTTGTTAATGATGGCATTGCAAACCCATGTTCCCCTATAACTAAGGGAGCAGTTCAGGCTTCAGCAGTCCTGAACAGAGTCTTATTTCTGCTACTGATTCTTTACTAATCTGTTTTTTGTTCTTTAAGAAGGTTTTCCATGAGAGACCAGAGAACAAGTCTTCCTCGGGATAAAGACCTGAAGTGGGCATATCTTGAGTTCGCTCTCTGGGATGTAAGAAGCTAGTTTCACTAGCAGCTTGGACTGCTGAAAAGTGCAGTTTCTTTCTATAAACTGTGGACATAGCTAGTCCAGAAAATCTGAAAAGCTAAATCAGAAAAGTATCAGAGGTTTGTTTGCATCTAGTCCAACCCCCCTCACCCTTCTGTAATTTCTAATTCTGTGCTCCAGGATGCCTTTGTCCCTACTCCTCTGGGGCTTTTATTTTCCTAATATATTTTTACACATATGAATCTGGTTAAAACGACCATCACAAGAATATCTTTGAAGAGTAAAAAGGGCCAACTTGCCATAAGGGATCAGGTGGAACTTGAGAAGTATGACAAAGGAGAGAGTAGGGGGTTCTCAGGCAGCCAATCAGCACCAATGGAATCTAAGGGGCAAAGTGTAAACCAATGTTTCTCAAGTTTTACTGAGAACAGGAGTGACAAGAAGTATCTTTTTCACCATGGAGTCTCCCAGGCCCTAATCTTGAGGATTCTGATTTTATAAGTTTAGGGGGCAGCCCAGACATTTAAATCAGTGTTTCAAGAGGCGATGCTACAGGTGGTCTTTGGAATATACCTACAGAAGTTCTGAGAGTAAGAGGTGACATGTGGTTGGTTGAGTGTCTTTGAGCTCCCCCCATCATATGAAAGCTGGGAGGATGAGCACCTCATCATTCAGTCCTAATAGACATCACTTTGAATCTCGGTAAGTATGACTCTGGCTGGTTGGTCCTTAATTACCACCCCCTCCCTCCATTCCTCTATCAAAGGAGGTTATAGTAGAATAAAGAACCTGGTCTACATTAGACTGTTTGACTTGTATCCTATTAACAATTTAACAGACAGGCAGATTTTCCTTCAGAATTCTTTTCCTCAACTAATTTCTAGACACCTAAGTATTCTTCACACCACGAAAATCATGACTCTGCTTATTTTTTCTCTATATACCAATTAATGTGGATGAGTAGGTAGTGGGGGCTCCATCAGAAGGGCAGTTCTAAATCACCTCTTTTTACCAAGACCCAAGAATATGCTCCATTTATTCATGTGAATCCCACAACAGGTACCCCCTTTAATATTTATATATAGTTCTATATTTTAGTAATATATATTATTTGTGGGGATGGCATGCCAGTTAATTTGTTTAGCTTAGTTGTACGGAGGGACTTATTACAGAGATTTATAAACAGTTTATAGTCATTAGGAATCAGGCACATGATCTTGATCAACTCCTTAAT
This sequence comes from Macrotus californicus, assembly GCA_007922815.1. NCBI lineage: Eukaryota > Metazoa > Chordata > Mammalia > Chiroptera > Phyllostomidae > Macrotus > Macrotus californicus. The sequence continues at coordinate 48,938 of VMDR010003814.1, forward strand.
TTAAAAAAAATTGAGAAACCAAGGCCAAAAACTTAAGGGATATAGTGGACACCCCCTCCGACCTCCTATACAGCTCTTCTTTTTTTCTTCTGGAAACTAACCCTTTCCTCCAGGCCCACCGTCCACTCCACGCCTAGGTCTGACCAATCAGACCAACCCATCACCCAAGTCCAGTGATTGGCTCATGTACAACGATATTACTAAGGCTGCCTGAGCTATCTGGAAAGAAGGTTTTTTCCTATTGGGGTTGCTCAACTAGGAAGAAGATAATTTAGGACTCCTGCCACCACCCTGGAGAATGGTTGTCTGAAGAGCAAATGAAACGGAGAGATAAGAAGATCCAAGAGAGGGAGAAAGACTGAACCAGGGTAATAAATATCATTTGAGCCCCAGGATCTTGCTGAGTTGAAATTCAGTACTTCCAGTTGCGAGTCAATGAAGTCCCTCTAATCCTTCAGCTAGTTTGAGTTGAGGATTTAAATTTGCAACTGAATGAGTCCTATTGGGAACACAGGTCTCCAGGTACCCAGGTCTCCTGTGGAGTCTGTCAGCCTGCATGCTCCATGGCAGTAGATTTTGAGCTTTAGAATGCTTAAGAATCAACTGCAGTATCTGTTAGAAGTGCAAATGCTGGGCCTACAAAGATTCAGATTCAGAGGGACTGGGTGGCAAAGGCCATAACTCTGTCCTTTATCAAGCTTTTTCCTAAGTGAGGAAAGTCCTTAGCGGGTGGCCTGGGAGGCTGTTCCATTCACTGACTGTTGCATACTCTTCCAGCCACACTGTTCCCCTGGAGGTCTACAAACATGCCAGGCCTGCTCTGGTCTTAGAGCTTTATCTTAGCTGCTCCTTCTATCTGCAAAGCTCTTTACTCCAGATGATCTCCAGTGCTCAAGTGTTTCCTTCAAGCCTTGGCAGAAATGTTACTTCTCAGCAAGTCCTATTCTGACCTCTGTATTTAATACAGCACACAACACCTCACCCCACAGACATTCTTTATTCTATGTCCCCCTCTCCGTAACTCTTTTTACTTTCAAATTCCATACTGTTCATTTCTTATATTTATTTTCTATCCTGGTTCTACTCCACTCCTGCCCCCCCCCCCCACCAGCCCCCACCAAAATGCAAGCTCCAGGAAATCAGGGATTTGCTCACTGATGTATCCTAAGTATCTTTAGCACACAGCAGGCACTTGATAGTTTTTGAACGAAGGTGCTTTCAGTTTGAAGTGATTTCTGACTGAGAAAATGCTATACTGACATGTGGAAATTAATTATTTTACCTACATTACTTGATTTTTCCTTCCTTTGAAGTGAGAAGTGATAGGAAAGATGAGTAATAACGAGGAAGTTGCTTCACTGTTGTTGATGCACCCTATGGGTGCCCAGGCAAGGTCAGCTCTGCCCACGCAGCCCTGCTTTCCTTAGAGCTTCCTTGGGCCCAGCGCAGTTTGCCAAGGCTGGTTTTGTCTTCTGAGGGTTTCTGGGAAGAGTTCTTTTATTACTCTATTACACTTACAAGTAAGCAAGTGGGCGGACATGTTGCAGCATTAGGGGCTGGAGACAGGGATGCATTTACTCGAACGAGTAATTCTTCCCAGTAGAGGGATGTCACCTAGTTCACACATGCTCACAAATATTTTTATTTCTGCATCAACTCACCTCAGGTTATATTATTCAGAGCCTGATGATTTGGGGACAAGGTAAGGAGAATGCAACTTTGACTACAGACTGTCTCTAGTGGGGTCCTCTTTGGTGGTAGGGTCAGGTCATCAAAATAGATGTATATTTGCTTTTTAAAAAAAAATTATTTTAGCTGCCCAAGTACCTGAGTATTCTAATATTCACATTACACCATTCATTCTAGCCTTTTAAAGAGGCATTTAAGATGTCAACATTCATTCATTCTAGTGAAGCAAAGCTGCCTGCTACTTCCTTTGCTTACTTTGTGGGAGCTTGGGCAGCTGCTGTGAGTGCTGAAGGGAAATTGAATTCTTAAAGAAACTGCTTAATCTTCTCTATTAAGCAATTAAATAAAGTGGACTCTGGGAGTATGTAGCAGGTGGGTTTGGAAGTGAAAAAAATTCAAAAATCGCGTTTTGCGTTTTAAATGGACGCTTAAGAATGCAACGGCATACATTTAAGAGAAGATGATGATTGGGGGAACTTTCATTAAGTGCATCAAGTTAAGAAGGGCTGAATAATAAAGAACTTATACAATGAAAGGAGCCAGTTAGGCAGAAGTAGGCCCTGAATTTAAATGAGATCAACCTAAAAGGACACAGTGAAACTTACTCCACGTTATTTAGATTTTTCTCCTTTGGAAAAAATATCCATAAGATATGTATCAATCGCTTTACCTGCAGTCGTCCTTCACCGCAATGTCGGCTTTGGATAGGGACCTCATAAATACACCGATTACAGGTCGAAATGAAACATAAAGCAAAACAAAAAGGAAACTGACAGCGCCATTCTCAGTCATTAAAGGGGCTGCCTCCCTTTTAACGTATTCGTTTTTGTTGAAAAGGGAAGGGAATATTTGATATGACTTGACATGCGGCCCTTTTCCGCGAAATCTGAAACTTGAGACGCGAAACATTCCTCAGTTGGTGAAATACCTGCCTTAAAAGCAGAACCACAGTTAATGTCTTTGGCCCGGAATTCCAGAGACTAATTTCCACCCCTCCCACGGAGTCACCTGCTCAGGGGGAACCCCGGCCAGAAATCCGGGTCGCGCCAGGTCAAATCTTGCGTCTCTTGTTTACTCCGCCCCTGGCAGGGCGGCGGCGCGGCCTGCGGTGGGAAGGGCCGCTGGGGCCCGGGACGCCCCGGGCACTGGGTTCCGCTCGCCTTGGCGAGGCTGCTCGGACTCCCGGGAGGGGTGGCGCGCGGTACTTGCCCGAGGGGGAAGACCACCCGGAGGAGGCGCTCCTGGCGCCAGCCCCGCCTGGCTGCCACTCGCTGCTCTCCGGCCGCCGCGGCCTTCTGGGAACCATCCCCGAGGGTTCACACGAGTCCACACAAGCAGGGTAACGGCTCGAGGGAGTCCCGGTGTCCCCCGGGTGTCGCCGGGGAGGAAGCCCAGAGCTCCGGCCCCCACTCGCCTGGGATTCCCCCGCCCTCCGGCCCCGTTCTCCTCGCGCTGGGTGTGATTTCACCCGCGTCCCTTCCGAGGAGAGAGGAGCGTGCAGACTGGAGGAGGCGGCTCGCCCGGGTCCCAGCACGGCCCACCAGGAAACCGGCAGCTGCTCCGTGCGCCGCTGCCCAAATCGATTTGAATGTCCCGGAGAGGGCGGTCGGCAGTCCCCGAGCTGGGTGCGCCCAGGGCGCCCTGGTGAGTGACCCCAGGGAAGGCAATTGGGGCATTTCGAGCGGGGGAAAAGTTCGTGCTTCCGCAGGGGCACGGAAAGTGCTAGTCAAAACACTTTGCAAAGGTCCAGAAACGCTGCCAGGAGCTGCCTACAGTCTGATTTTGTTTATCTTGACTGATAACACAACCGTGAGTAGAGGCGGGGGCGAGGGAGACGCAAGGGATCAGAGGTACACCGACAAAATCCTAATGACAATACTGATTATTATATAATTCCGTTCGTTATCAATACCGGGAATGATTATAAGGGAAGTGGGGAAGAGAGGTGGTGGGGGAGGGGAGATTTCCACAGCCCTAAAGGAAATTCTCAGGCTCCTAGAGACGCCCAAGTGTTTTTTTGCAGAACAAGTAGAAACCCGCTCTCCAGGGAGTTCCCGGATCCCAGCGAGCGGGAGCGTGGCCGCGATCTTCCTGACCGGGGCGGCCGCGGCGGGGCCCGGCCCCGTGCTCCGGGCCGCCTCCCTCCCCCCGCCGCCCCGCGCACATCACATCCCTCTCTCGCTCGCCGGCTCCAGACTGGTTTTTCTGGTTCAGCCTCCCTCCCTGGGACGCGCTGGGGGATCCGATGACGTCGCTGGCTGAGTCTCTCCCTCTTCCTCCCGCCCTCCCTCCGCTCTCCCCCCGCCCGCCCTCGCCGCGCACTCCTCCTAGTAACTTCTGTTCGGGGAGGCGCTGCCAGGAATAACCCGGTGCGTCCGCAGACCGGGAGGGGAGGCGGCCGCGCGGCTCCCACAAGCGGACTGCTGCGGCCCGGGCCTCTCGGCTCCCTCCCGAGCCCCGCGGCCCCTGCCCGCGCCCGTCTCCGTACAGTGTCAGAAAAATAAATAAAGGGAAGAGGAGCCTGGGCAGGCGGTCAGGATCTTTTCCCTCCCTCCGCGCCCGCCCTCCCCGTGTCCTTAAGGAAATGCTACCAGACACCCCCCACCAGACACGCTCAGCCTTGGCGAGGAGCGGCCGCCGCGGCAGCGAGAACAAGGGCACCAGGGGGGTTTCCTCCCCCACCTCCTGTCCCTCTTCCTCCTCTCCGTCCTCCTACTCAGCGGTGACTTTCCAGGTGAGCGGCTGCCGCTGCTGCTGCGAGGATCCCCCTCGTCCGCTCGGTCTCGGGCCGCCGCGTCGCGCCCTCCTCCCGCCCCTGTCACCCGGCGGCGGCCGAGATCTGACAGCCGCCCGAGGGGCTTGCGGCCCGGAGGCGGGCGGCGGGCGGGCGGCGGGCGGGAGGTGAGGGGGTGGAGAGCAGGCGAGCGGGGCGCCGCGGAGCGCTGTTTCTGCCCGCTGGAGGAGGGTCTCCACCAAAACATCTTCGTTCACTGTGTCACAAGTCTTGGCCAAGTTGTGTCTTGGAGGTTGAGGCTCCCAGGACCCCGGAGCAACTTGAAGGGTCTCGTGGCTCGTTGACATTAGTCCTACACGTCTCGACTGTGGGGCGCTGGATGCACCCCGGGGGCGCGTGGAGGGCGGACCGAGCATTTGGGAAACACAGCGGCAGAAATGTAGGTTCCTCGGCTCGGTAAGTGGCCTCGGCGCGGTGTTTTTCCTGCCTCCCGTAGCGCTGGGGAGCTTGTTTCACTTTATACCGAAATAGCCTCCGCCGGACTCCATCGCCCCTCCCGGCGCGCGTCCCCGGCTGCTTCCCGGGTTCCCAGGGGTGAGGGTCGGAGGGGGCGGGGATGGGGGGAGACCTCGCGAGGGGGGTCCGGCGCGTTGGGAAATGTGGGGAATACCCTGGCCGCGGATCTCTGCAGAAGAGGGGAGGCTGCTTTGCGTAATGTCCTGGGGGGAGGGGGCCGCGCGCGAGAGCTGGAGGCAGGAATGTGCCTGGTTGCTAATGAGGGACGTGCACCGGCGCGCACCGCCCGGCTACAGCTGCGGCTCCGCGGCCGCCGGCCGCCCGTCCTCAGGTAGCGGGGGAGGGGGCCGCGGCCGCGCCGCGCGGGGAGGGGGCGGGCGGGCGGCGCGAGGGCCGGGCCGCCGGCCTGCGGCCGAGAGAGCGCAGCGGAGGCACTGGCTGTTGGCATTTCAGTGACTCCTTTCTCCTGCCGAGGAAGGAAAGAAGGAAGGAAGGAAGGAAGGAGAGGAGGAAGGAAGCGAGGAAGGAGGGGACTGTCTCGATGGAAGGTTCAGGCGGAGGCGCCCTCGCCTTGCGGGTGCACCGGCCGCAGAGCGGCTCCCGGCGGCGCAGGCTGGCCGGGGGCGCGTGGAGACCGGTGGGGGCGGCTTGCATGCATGTTCGTCTGTGCGTCTGCCCGGGGACCGGGAAGGGACATGTGTGTTGGGGCTGTGCACTGTGGGGAGCTGGGTCTGCGCCTTTATGTCTGTTCCCTGAAGTGGGTGGAACGTTGGCCCGTTCCGGGAATGTTCCATGACGTGGTGCACCCACAGGAAGGGGGTTAACGAGGGGCTCTCTGCCGCGGCGGCTCTGCCGGCTGCTGTCTTAGCAGATGTGCTGCTGCTGCTGCTGCTCCTCTCACCTCCCTTCACCCCTCCCCCCGCCTTTCCATTCTGTGCGTCTGGTACTGGAAGGGGTGAGACAGGAAAACATTGCTGTGGAGGTGGGTGGGTGGATGGGTGGGTGGGAAGGGGTGATGTGTGTGTGTGTGTGTGTGTGGTGTCTGTCGTATTGGTGGGGGAGACTCCAGATCAGCTCTGCCACCTCAGCTGTTATCACAGATCGATGCGCTTTATACGCATGTGCCTCCCGCGCTCAGTCCCTCTTACATAACACATCCAGTGCAGCAGAGAAATTGCGACCCCAACCCTCCAAGTCCAAATTGGAAGAGGGGATAGAAGGTCAGGAAGCGTGCGTTGGTGTTCTTCTTGGGGGGGGGGGGGGACGTGGTCCCAGTGGGGAAAAGCAGGAGAGGAAAGAAGGTTTTCTCCAAGTGGCTTCTCTCCTCTCTGACTTGAAAGCATCTAACTAAAAAGGACTGCAGGAACTACTCCTCTCTAATGAGAAAGCTTTTACATGCCACGCCGAGGGCAACTGGGTACTTTAACCTGGGGAGTGCAGAGGAAAGATAGGGTCCTTAATAAAGACACTTGGAGAAGACGGGCAGGAACATGTGCGGGTACGGGGCTGTAGGGATAGCTTTGGGGGGAGGGGACCAGAGGAATCCTCTGGTAATAGGTTTCCCTGGAGGCCTTAGGACACCTGTAATGGCTTAGAATTCACACAGGAAGCAGTGTGTGCAACTGACATTGCGAAAGCCGTATTCTCCGTACAGTTACTTAGGCCTGAAATGAACATAAAAAGGCTTGTTTCCGGTACTTTCACTTACAATGGAAAATCTGAACTGATTTCCTCCCCCTCCTTTTTTTTGCCATTTTAAAAATAACTCAGTTTACCTCCAAATGAATATCGGTACTCTCCCCTACCCCCAGAGGCTAGACCTTGGTAATTCACAAGAGAACTGTTTTTTTCCCCTAGCATACTCGGAGCTCTAATCAAAGGCTATTGATTTTTCTCTTCAGTACAGTTTTATTTGTTGTTGTTGTTAGTGGCGTAATCAAGCCCAGAACTTACTTGAAATATTAAAAAGATACATTTTAATTAAATTTGCAATGCTCTGTCCTCCTAGAAAAAGGCCATTTAACTTGATTCGCAACATTTCCGCCAGTGGATATTGTGATGTTGGGTGATGTTTGGCCTTGAGCAAAGCAAGTTATTTTAAACATTTGCACATACTATGTAGCTATATTTTATGCATATTACACACATACATATTAGAATTTACAAATATCTTGGGCTTTTTCACCTTAGAAGAGTGCCCAAAGCAAAATTTTAATCAAGTAAATTGTATAATGCATAGATTGGGTTTGGGTTTGATTTTTAGGATACAGGCCAGATAGTTTGCCCTTCCCATGAGTAGAATGGGTATCATTTGCATTATGAAGACAAAATGACTGTGGTGCACTTAGACTCATGATGAAAACTGTGCATTTGTATTCTGAGGTGAAAGGGATTTACCACCCTCCACTTAATAATGGCAGTGTGCTTCAAGTGTCATAATTCCTTCTGACCACTAGGTTTGAAAATTCGGTATATTTCTATGTACACAAATGTGTTACATTACAATGGTGAATCTTTTGAAAATTGTCTGAGCTTCCTGCTTTCATCATAGGTGAAGGAGAAAACAGAATTTGCTTATTGATATATATATATATATATATATCCCTGTTACGGTAATTGTATTTTATGTGGTTAGCTTTATTAGAGACTGCTTCTATTCATATAAGGGTATTTATGATTAAATTGATGTGAAATTTGATTTTGGGGCAATTTAAGGAGTGTAAGTATGTTAATGATATCACAAAATAAAATTTAACTGATTTTTAAGTGGTTAGATCCATGTAGAGGCCTCTGGAAAAATACCATTAAAGCAGCTATAACATTTCTATATTTCTATTAAATATGGAATGTGAAAGGGATTTACCACGTGTGTATTATCACATAATGAAATCATGCTGTCTAGCTACATTGAAAGATTAGTCAGCAGAGTCTTTTGATTGCTCTGGTTCCTTTTACCTGAGATGTGTTTACAAATGTCCTTGTCACTATGAAAACAAAACAGACAACATGTATGCGGGTGTTCCTCGTGGGATAATGGTGCATGTGTCTGCTTGACCCTTTGGCACTTTGTCATGATTCAGAAAACTGGGTTGACTCTTTTATGCTTCTTCAATTTAAAATGAAAAACCTTTATTTAAGAAGCTGCCTATTTTTTTTTTAAAGCAGGGCTCATTTTAATAGCAGCATTAACAAATAACAAGTACTCTGTGTTGGTTTTAGATTTTTTGAGTTATTAAGTATTAGCTGAAGTTAACCAGAAAGCTTCAACATAGGAAACATGGTTTTAAAGACCGATTGAACATGTTATTTGGCATAAGTAAAAGTATAATCCACAGGATATATGATAATTTACTACTGGATATGGTAACTATTATAATAAGGAAAAATTGGCTAAGATCCACTGGATGAGTAGTTTTGGATCAAACAGGCTGCTGTGCACCTAAGTCTTTTAAAAATAAACACTATTTTCATGTTTTGATTCACATTCAGCATCAGCAGGACTCTCTGTTGGTCCATGCAGTAGACCTGTAGGTGGAGAAATGGTTCAGTTTAAGTGATGTGCTTCCAGTTAGTGGATTTATATGTGAATTCTTTGTGAATCCATATTTTGGCTGAAACTGGTATGTAAGTGTTGCAGCTTCTTAAGTGCTGTTTGGAAAGGAGCAGAGGAAGTTTGCTGACTCAGCTCAATGGACTTCAGGTTTCAAGGAACTTCAAACCGTCCAGCATGTATGGATGGGTTTGCTGGAACTGCCTCCGCAGAGCCTTTATTAATTTTGAGTAAAACGTCAGCGAATGTTCCTGTGAGGCTCCCCAATGTTTGAAGCTATGGGTGAACACAGAGGATTGAGAGAAAATGGGAAAACTTTCTGAAAATAGGATTGTGTGTGTTTGAAGGAAATAGTGTAAATGATACAATTTTCTGTTTGTTCCTGATAGTTGATCACAATCAAAAGCATTGCTTACTATGTGCTATTATGGCAATGCTAACAAAGAGGAGGTCATACATCAGTTTTTGTAGTTATAGACGGCCCTAAGTAATTTGGAAAAAAGTGTTTTAGCACTTAATCTGTTATTGTGACACAACTCCCAAGTCTTTATGTACAAGAGGATAACAACACGGCTTACTTGGTGTGTGCAGTCTTTGGCATCTCTGAGGTGGACTATGGGTACTCACATAAAAATAGACATAGGACTGTCCTGTCTTCAAGACTGCATTTGGAATAGAATCAACTTCCTGATCATTTGTGTCATCAATCATTTGAGTTACTAACTCTGATGTGATGTATTCTACAAGGGTTCCTAACTTTAGATTTCCTATCAGCTTAGAATTTGAAATCTAGGCATATTCAGGCATATTTGAAGAAAGCGCTCTGGAGAGGAGAGATGAAAGTGCTGTGTGTATGCCTGAAGTTGAATCTGGGTAGAAAGCAGCTGGAGGTTGGCCTACCCCTTCTGAGTCCCCTTCCGAGTCAGGAAGTATTCAGGGGCCAGCAGTAGTTTTGACTCTTACTCACATATAATCTTACACTCTTTAGGGTACTGAGACAGGTGCCTCAGTTGTCATCAGTCAATACATTTTTTTCATCCATTTTTTCCACAAGTATTTATTATTGGCTAGGCTTTGTGCTAGACATCAAGGGTATAATGATGATCTAGACCAGAAAAGGAACTTGTAATCTAGTGGGGTTGACGTATATTAATAATATGATGGACCAATATACACAATGCCATGTTGGTTATAAGTCCTATGGAAGGAATATAAAGGAGTGTATAACAAGGGGTATAGCACTTCTGTCTTGGGGCTGAACAAGAGACCTCTCCGCGGAGGTGATGTTTGAAATAAGACTGAAAAATGAGTCAAGCGAAGAGGGGGAGAGCATTGTACTGAGAGGGAACAGCTCAAATGCTGTCAGGCTGGGGGATGTGCAGTGTTCTGAGGAGTTAATAAAACCAGTGAGGCTGGGGCGCAGATGAGAAGGGAGGTGATGCAAGGTGAGGCCAGACCCCGTGGGCAAGGTTGACCACATGAAAGATGATCTCACCTGGCATAAATGGTGGGAGAGGGGAGGCACTCTCCTTTGCAAATCAGGATGTGTGATGACCCTATTATTGGCCATGTTAGAGACTGATCATTGGAGGGGAAGTTGGGGGACAGGGTTTAGAAGTTTGAGGAGGCTGATGTATGTGTAACACACATCTATCACATCAGTGCTTCCTGGCCTGCTAGAAACCTGTTAGGGTTCGGTGTGCTTGACTTCAGTTGGAGGGGTTTAGTCGTGGGTCAGCTGTTGTTATTTTACAAATAACTTTTTTAAGAATAAGTAATTTTACTTTTAAAAAGTACTAATTTGGGGGTCTGGGTAATTGGCCAGCATTATTGATTTAATTGATTACTTACCAATTGAAAAGTTCTTACAAGGTCTCTGTGTGAAGTAACACATTAATCTTTGGAGGCCTGCAGGAGCTGGATCTACATTTCTAAACAGTTAGTGAAACATTCAATTCCCCAGATAATTTCTCTACAGGATTGCAAATATCAAGACCTTTAGAAAAGTTTAGATCTTATTTTTCACTTTCCATGTACTTAGGGGAGTAACAAAAGAATATGAAGCTAGTGAAAATAACATTCCTTTATGTACTTTTGGACTTGTTCCATTTTGTCAGCTGTATCATTTAATTAACTTGCTGTCTGTTTTAATGTTTATATAATGTATAAAATTCACTGTAAGTGGCAAAAGGAGTCAGCTTATGTAGGAGTTGCAACCTTGGGCTCTGGAGTCAGACTTGGGTCAGAATGAGCGACTGAGAAGTAAAAGGATAGTGATCTCCAGCTGGAAGAATTTTACAATGTAGAGACGACATACGGCTTCTCAGTAAACTTCGTTCAAACTTACAGGTGCAAGCAGAGTATGAATGGAGGCATGCCTTCTTCCACCCAGAAGGATTACAGAGTCTGTGGGAAGAAGTGATTTTTCACTGGAGACCTTGAAGGTTGAGTGGAATGTCAGCAAATTTTACTGAAAGGGAAGTGTGGGACACACCTGCGGTGCCAGGCGAGTGGAAAAGTAGGTGGACCTGCGAAGGGACATTGGTTCCAGATCCTGTGAGAAAGCTGGGCTTCCCTTCAGTTTTTGAGCAGAGGAATGGTGCTGTCAGTTGTGTGTTGGGAAAGACTATAAGCATGTATAGGTTGGGTACCTTGGCAACAAGCAGGCAGTTAAGTTGCTATAACACCCGAAATAAAGGAGTAATAAAGGTTAACACTCCTGCGTGACAGTTAGAGCGCTGCTTCTCCTGTGAACAGACATCTTAAAAATAATAAACAAAAGTGATAAGAATGTTTTGACAACCATGGTCAAGTAAGAATGGCAGGTTGTCAATTTGAACTATGTTGAATTGCTAGTTCAACCCACTATAAAACTTCTTACTCCAGACAATATTCATAAATATTTATAGTAAATTGGCTACCAAACGCTGGCTTATAAAAATGGCTATACTTAAGATTATAAGCTATTTACAGTTTTAGGTGTAAATATTTTAAGGAACGTATACAATGATTCATTAAAATACCATTTTTTAACCGATACCCAATTCTATCTAAATCATGACAATACTGAACAGATAACATAGTGCAGTGGACTGAAAGGCATTGCTCTTTTTTTTTGGACAAAGATTTATTTAATGGTTTCATTTTCCCTGAAAAAGAAAGCAGGAGATCAGCGAAGCAGATTATTATTTGCGTTTGACATATTCACTTGATTTCAGAAGCCTAACAAAAAGGAGGGACTTTTGAAACTAGATAGTAGGCAAATGTAGACGCACCCTCATTTGTATTTAATTAGTGATCTGTAGACATGCATATGTGAGGAGGCATGCACACATACACACGCACATATAGAAAATCATATGTGTTCCATGAGAAAGAAAATTTTGATACTTGAAATACAGCCGAAATTCTCATCCTGGTAGTGCAGAAAGTACAATATTCCTTTTAAAATGGAGATTAGGTCTAACTCCATATAAAGAAGATTATAGGAAAGGTAATTTAAATTGTAAGTAGCTTTGTTCACTAAAATGCTAGATTCATTTGAAACAGTGTTTTATTTCTTTTGGAAGCCAGACAACTCATTTAATAGTGTACATATGAAACACTAATTTGGCTTGTTAATTGGATGCAATTAAACTGAGGTTATTTTATACTGCTTAATTGTCTGAAAATTACATGCATTGCCATGCCTGTGTAATGTGAGGTAAAAACCGGGGGTAGAGTTGGAGAGGGGTGGAGGGACATACGGTCTGGTCATGTCTTTGCACTGAACTTTCCGTAAAAATTTGGAAAACAAGTCGTTTAAATGCTCTGGACTTCATTTGGTAATGGAAAGGATTGGAACAGATGGCTTCTAAAGCCTCTTCCAACTCATATTCTATCAGTTTATAAATTCTACTTTGTAGTTCTAGAGAATGCAGTGTCATTATATTCTGTAATTATGGTATTACAAGGATGAACTAAACACTTTAAAAAATCAGCACAGTGCCAATTTAGAAAAGCCGTTAGAGGGAAGGGAATTTAGGCTTAAGGAGCACGCAGTTTGTGCCAGGCTTCCTATCAGGCATTCTCAGTAACGACCCCAATGATATTTGGTATTTTATTTTAATGTGTACACTTAGGAGATGAGATTCAGAAAGGTGACATGGTTTTTCCAGGGACACTCCGATAGTCAGTAATGAAGCAGAATTTGAACTCAGGGCTATTTGGCTTCAAAACCATGTGGTCTTTTTACCATTCCATGCAGCCTAAGCAATTGTTAAACATTAAGATTATTTCAAAAACTATATTGTCAACTATTTTTTTATCATTTTGCATAGTGTTTTCCCCTAGTAGTTGATGCACATCTGATGGTGATACATACAGGTAACCTAGGGGCTAAGAGCCTAGATTTGAAGTCTGACAGAACAGGATGAATTCCCACTCCACCATCAGCTGGGGGAGTTTAGGATAAAGTCACTTAATCTCTGGAGGTTACAAAGTGAGGAAGATAATATCTATTGAAGGGCCAGCGCAAAATTTTTATGAGAATGTGTGTACGCATCTCAGTGAGCACATTGTTAAGTGTGTAATACCTGGTAGCTGTGATTATTATTAAGAAGGGATCAGACCAAAAGAAAAACAGGAAAGAATTCAAATTGTTGTATGTGTTTTCAAATGCTCTTTTAATCTCTTAATTGAAATTGGTTTAAGAAATGATATCAGAATGCATATTTTTCAACAGTTAATGAATGGAAATATCAGTTAAAGTTTGGGGTATTTCTTATTGAGTTCAGCCAGTGCTGTAGTAGTGAAGTGAACTAAATTCTCTGGTTCTCTGTGGATCATCCTTCTGGAGTTTTTGGTCTAAAAATAGCCTTTGGGGCCTGAATTACCCAACTTGAACTATGTCAATCTCAAGAGCAGGGGAACCAGTGTTCCTGGCGGGGCCTTGGATGTGCTTAGGAGACACAATTAGAGTGTTCTTGGGACTGCTGACTTTTAAACAGACATTGATTAACCAAACAAAGATTTATTAAGCACCTGTTCTAGAAAAGGTGCTATTCTGGACACTGGAGATTTATCAGTGAACAAAAGAGTAAAAACAAACAAATATGCAAAACTCTGCCCTCCTGGCCCGTACATTTTTTTGGACTAATTTAGACATTTTTTAGGCCAAATTAAGCCCTTGTACTTCTTTCCAGTGTTTTTATATTGGGTCTCTAGAAGCGCTGCAAGACTTAGTAAGTCACTGATGGAAACATCCCATTCTACATCTGTATTTTTCGTAGTATGATAGTTTTGAAGAGGTACTGTTTTTACGTGACTCGATATTACAGCATTAGTGTTTTTTTAAATTTCTCTTTGTGGTTCATGATTACGGCTTTTTATGACCTGTAGGATCAGGCCCTGGTTATCGTTTTATAGGGAGAAGAGAAAATGCTTTAGAAAGACACGCCCAACTATACAAGGTGTTTATAAGTTAGTTGAAGTGAAACAATTGCTACAATGTCTATTGGCATGCATATTTTTAATCTTATTTACGTGAATTTTTTTAGAGCTGATTTTTGTTATAAAATTTATATTGGGTTGTGATGGTTTATACCTTCACAAACCATGTGGGCAACCCAGTGCCTGACATACAGTGGGCATGCAGTGGATATTTGGAGAGTGTTTAAAGTCAAAATTCACAACTCGCTTCAGTCTTAGGTGTAAATGGTAAGAAGAATTTGACCCAGTATAAGATAGGGGACAGTCATGAGAACCAAACGTGGGATGAAGTCCGGGCTCATCTTCACTCCTATAACCGCAGTCCACTCACCTGCTCTCTCTGACGTGTTTCTTCAGCTTTTTAAGAAGTCGTCCAGGAAACCACTGCCTCACTGACCCACCCAGCAGTCACAACCACTTCTTGGAGTCACAGTCAAGGCCGCCCTGCACTTCCCGTTCGATTTTCCAGCACAGGAACAGATGGGGTCATCTTGAGCTATTTTTTTTTCCTTCAGTTGGAAAGGGAAGTTTACAGTTGAACTGGGATTCTTTCATGGAGGACGGTCCTCTTTGGTCATATTTTGTGCTGGGTCCTCTGAAGAGGAAAGCTGTGTGAAGGCAGTCCCAGTGGGGTTTGAGGAAGAGTTGTTTCCTGGTGGGCCTGCTTGGATAAACTCCTCAGAGAGAGGGAGAGTGTTCCTTTCTTCCATTACGTATGCTTGTCTGTAGAGCAAAGAGTGATGAAGGCATGAAAGCTTGAGGGGTGACCCTTGTCCTCTCACTTGAAGCTGGTGAGGAGATCTGTCTTGGCAACTCAGCAGTGCCCTGTGGGACAAGGCTGCCAGCGGGCCCAACACTTTATGGACAGGTCAGGGGAAGTTCTGCTCCGAATTATCCATGGAACGATGATCAAACTTCAGTTTTCTTCTGGTGCTCACATTTTGAATAACTTCTGTTTCTGTAAGCAAGGGAAAAATCCAGGGTTCTGAGCATTCAAAGCATTTTCTGGTCATTCAATGTGTTTGCCACGTGTCAAAGTTTATGTTGGGAGAAATACAGACTTCTGGGAGAAAATGAGGATTTCAGATATCTTTCCTGTCCTTGTTGTGAGGCTGTGCTCATTAGGGTCCACTCCAGGGTTGCAGAGGACACCCCAGTCTCTGACGGTAAACCTTGACCCTAGTAGCATATTGCTTGCCCTGTTATTAATTTCCAAAACAATTCAGGAGAAGTGGCTATATCTCTGTTATGTTTCACTGTGTCTTCATCTGTAAAAACGAAGCAGTTGTTTAGAGTGCTGCCCTACCTCCTGGGAACCGAGCAGGGTAACATACAAGAGAATTGGAGTGGCTATTTTTAGGATGTGAAGCAACACTAAGTTTTGAGAATAATTCAGTTGTTGAGAAAAAATCTGATACACAGCAATACATTTGTGACAAGGGTGAGTAGAGTGTTCTTGAGATAATTGACTGCTATTGATGCAACTTGTCACAGGCATGAGTAATTGTTTTCAGAAAGGTGATGGCCAGCAGCCCCACAGCCTGTTGTAGTAACCTCTGGTGCAGTTACATTTTGTGTAGTCACTAATGCACATGTATGACAGAATTTCGAGATAGCTGTACCTGTATTCAAGCAAAAGAACAGGAATCCAAAGTCATTTGTTTTTGAATTTGTCGTCTGTTTACGTGTTCAGTGGCCTCAGTTAATGTTCGTGAAGATTCAATCAAATGTAGCTTTTAAAAAGGGCCGAGTGCCTGAGAATATTCAGAATGACCTTCTAAAATAAATCACCCGACAGTAGAGAATACAGAAAATAATTGGATGCTAAGTGTGGAGATTAGATTTCCGAATGGACAAACTCCAAATCTGGTCAGTCATCAATTGATTGTTGGCCATATGTGGTAGGATTTCGCTAAGGTTAAACCTAATGACGCCTGAAGGTAGTTGTGATGGATAATACTAGGTGATCTGGAAAAATTTCAAATTTTAGCTGATAACCCCAAGAATTTGTATTGTTAGAAAAACGCCCTGATTATTAGTCTTTCTTTTTCTGTACTCTTATAGTTCTTACAGGATGGGAGCAATGAGAATCACATGGAAGGCATTTTGGAATTAATAACAAATTTGCCCTGGCTTTGATGCCTGTTCTGTTAATCCTTTTGATAGCCGTAGAAGCAACAGTGTCTAAGAGTATACTTAACGTTTGTGATCTTCTTTAAGCCAATTGGTTTTGGCTTAAATTTCATAAGAAAATTTCTACCATACACAGTTGTATAAATCAAATTATTGTTCTTATCTCTGGTGTGTAAGTATTTCTTAAAAATGAGGCAGAGAAAAGGAAAGGGTATAGAAATGGCGTCCTGAGGGTCTTTTGGAATATGTAAATGGCCTACTTCCTTAGTCAGTGTAACCTTTCCAAGGGCTTTTTTCCACAGGGGTCAGATCTTGGTTTTGAGCAGGCTGGCTGCATCTTTAGTATCAATTTAGCATTTAGGAGAAGTTTTACTTTTTCCTGTCACTCTGGTATAATTTACAGTCCTACAGTAACGACTTATTTAAGGCATCTCTTAAATGGTCTAATTTAAATTATGCTGATTAACTTGCTTAGGTGTAGAATCTCCTGTATTGATTTGTCAAATGGTGACAGGACACTTTCGGTATGATGTGTTTCATAGGATTTCAGGATTAGAGAAGACCTTTGGAGGCATCATTTAATCTCCAGCTGAGCGAAGAGAAATCACTCAAGACATCACCATGGAGTGCGGGCATTCAGTAGTCAAATACCTCTCCCTTTCTTAGGGAGGCCTCTTCCACTTCTCAGAGGCTTCAGTTTATCAGCGGTAGAGCCCTCTGCAGTTACCTAGAATGAGTTGGCTCGTTGACTTGCATGACAGTCCTACAATTATTTAAAGGTAGCGATTGTGTTCCCCTTAAATATTCTTTTCTCCAGGCTAACTATTCCTAGTCCCTTCAACAATACCTTTTATTATGCAGTTTTCATTTTTATTTTATTATTTTCTTCAGGCATCAGGCTGTTCACATCTGAAATTTACTCCAGGCTATGTTTGTTATGAGTCCTAAAAAAAATAAATTGCTTATCTCCAGTGACTCTTCAGAACATAGCCTCTTGCCAACTGGTTTAGAAACGTTTTATTGAAAGGCGTAGACGTGTTTGCTGAGACTTTTTACAGCTGGAACAGAGTTGGAATGTATAATAATATAATACAAATCTATTTTAACAAATGTCGTTATTGAGGTTCTGGCATGTGTAAGATATACGGGAATACAAAATACAATAGAGATAGAAATAGAATGTAAGATACAAAGAAGAATGTTTCACTATTTTCAATATCAAAACTTTCATCATCTACTATATTGAAGCAAAGAACTATGCAAGGGGAGCTATAATTAGAAGAAGCATTTTAAATACCATGAGAGGCATATATGAGGCATAAAATCACCCCTGGCTGATGAGATCGCAAAAGATTTCATAGCAGGGGGGGCTGCTTCGGATAGGCCTTGATTTTGGTAGGTACCAATGTGGTAAAGAGTCAAGAGTGTTTTCAGAGCAGCATCTGACTTGAGGGCAGCATAAAGTGCATATCAAGTGAATGTTGTTAAAAAAAACTTAGAATCTCTGGGATATGTTGCCTAAGGACTTGTATTCCAGCTTAAAGAGTTTGTACCTAAAACAATACATAATGGTGGACACACATACTATAACACATAAAAAATTTGGTCCCTGATTTTGGCATTTCCGTAACTTTGCAAACATTGTTAAGTAAAATAAAATGGATAAAAGATATGTGAAAATTTCTATGCAGAAATTGTATTTTAGTTATAAAAAGTATATATGCCTATGTATATTTTGCATGTAAGACCTAGTGGTTTTGAATTAAATATTATTATTACTACTTTCTTTGTCCCAGAAACCCAGCAATTTTAAGGACACTGACTAATGATAGAAGTAAAGTGAATATATTGCTGATGGACATATTGTTACACTCATACTTGTGCCAGTTATTAGTACCTTTTCTACTTACTACTCTTTGGCCATATAAATGACATGCCATACTGACATCAAGGTTAGCTCAGATAGTATAGTATAAAATAAATTAAATCTTTTCTTCAATTTATGTTTTCTGTTGATTAATGATGGAGACACAGAATTCTGGGAAATACTTCTATGTGGGTG
>VMDR010003815.1:0-67038 GCA_007922815.1 Macrotus californicus
TTTGGGGACCTAGGTCAAGTCACTTCATGTCTCTGGATTCAGGTTCTCCGTTGGTAAAACCAGGTTGCTGTGTGGCTGGATGGATATTAAGGGACTATACTCGTGATTGCTTATCATAATGAGATAACAGAATTGTGGCTTATAAAAGAGATCCTTGTCTTTCAGAGACAATGGTAGAATGTTTATGGACAGAATGATATGACGATGGGATTTGCTTCAAAACAATCTGGAGAGAGGGAAAGTGACTAGGAGTGTACGTAACACAAACTGGACGTGAATGGGTAACTAAGCTGCATGTGCACGCATTTTACTATTCTGTTTTTGTAGATATTTAACACTTTCCCCAATAAAGCTTTTTTTGGTCAATAAAAGTGATGATCAAAAATTATCTCTAAACCAAAGGAACAAAGAAATAAAGATTTCATCAAGTGGAAATGCCAGATCAGTCATTTCATAATGCTGGGTCTTCAAGAGTCATTAGCCTCTCGCCGAAGGGTCGCAGTGTCCCCAGCTCTCGGCTCGCCCCCTGCTGGTCCTATCGGCAGCACCATTACTTATGAAATTACTAACAGTGCATCTCTAGGGGACCTCATCTATCACTGTTAACACTTCCACCCTCCTTTTAAGAGGCCTGTTTAATGAGAAGGGCTGTGACAGTCACAGTCCTACAAACACATCATTAGTCAAAGGGACGTTTACTGCACTCTCCAAGGCAGTCAGCGCTCACTCTCTCTGTGAAGGGGAGGAGAAGAAAGAGAAGGGATGTCGGGAAAGGAAGGGAAGGGAAAATAAAGAGGCTGATTGACTGATTGATTGATTGACTGACTTTAAAAAATAAAAGACGACCAAACACCCATTCTGTGCACAGAAGTCTGTTCTGACGCCAGAGGAGATGGAGAGC
This sequence comes from Macrotus californicus, assembly GCA_007922815.1. Classification (NCBI taxonomy): domain Eukaryota; kingdom Metazoa; phylum Chordata; class Mammalia; order Chiroptera; family Phyllostomidae; genus Macrotus; species Macrotus californicus. Next base: position 902 of record VMDR010003815.1, read on the forward strand.
ACGTGATCAAATTATTACAGGAGCTGATGGGGGGCTACATAGCCCCATGGCTTGGGCTCAGTCAGGTGGGTGGGCCACCTGCCTTGCTGGTCGCTGGTACTGACACATCCGAGTTCCAGTGAATAGTTCGTAGGGCTAAGCAGTTGTTCACGAACGCGTCATATGAAACATAGCAAGGAAAAAACTACTTCCTTTCCTCCAGAGCAAAAATAGACTCAGACAATGATCAAAAGATGAAAACCCTCTTTAGGGTGGCTGAGAACTGAGAGACTCAAAGAACAGTCCATCTCACACCCTCATAGCCCGTCACTCACCCAGAAGATTAGCATTCCTGGGAACCGAGGCTCAGCGAGCCGACTCGCTGATGAATTTGCTATTGTTTCTTTCTGATCTCAATTTTAATCTTTTTTTAACTTCTGTTTAGCATTCCCCTTTGTAATGATTCCCACATTTCTACAGTTACATTTCAATGTATTTCATTTAACAAGTATTGAAAGCTAATTATACAAAGAGTCTAGTAGAGGGCTTGAACTCTTCCAAAGAACTCTCCTATTGGAAGGTTACAAAAAACAAAATGAATAAATAAAATGGTTAAAATATTTCATATAGGAGATTATGTTAATTATAGCTGATTAGACAGTGGAGATTTTAGAATCTGAGAGCTTAAAAAATGATCCAATGCAGAACGTGCAGCCAATCCTGTGCCTTTCAAAGCCCCACGTATCCTTCCAACTGCAAGAGGCTTGATCCCACACAATGAAACAATGTTTATCGAGTTGACAAAAATGCTGTGTGGATTTGTATTTATTTTGCAGGTAGTTTTGCTTCCATCATGAAAGGCATTAGTTAAATACCCCCCAAAAGGAGCCTTGTGACAGAGTGCAACGTGCATAAAAGCGAAAGAGACCGTGATCAAGTCCGCATGTCATAACTTGCTACATCATAAACTTGAATACCGAACTCTCGTGGCCTGACTCTCCCCACCTATACTACCGGGATGGTTACACGGAACTCCCAATGTTCTATAAGGACTAAATGACAATAAATACACAGCTAAACTGCATAGTACCAGGCCAGCGGCATATGCTTAATAGCTGTGAGTGCCCTCCTTGAAAAAATGTTACATTTATTATTTACCTGTAGCTTTTAAACCTTCATCAGAGCTTTTAATCATCAACAGAATCCTCCAAGAGAAATTTTCCTTATGAAATTAATATATGAGATATGTTAACTTATAAGTATTCTTTTAGTCTGAAAAATAGTGGATGTAAATAATAAAACTGAGGATTAGTTTTCAACATCATGTTTTCCAGATAATGATCAGTAAAATTATTTTGGGATAGCCAAACATAGTATCCGAGTAAAGAATAACAACACTAAATTCATACATTTCCCTAAATTGCCTTTTTTTTTTTTACATATACTCCTATTGGTTAAATCGCTATGAAAGAAGGAATCGTTCTTTGTTCTTGGGGAATTCTGCAAACGCTAAGTGTGTCTCTAATTGGCACAGGCAGCGAAGGGCCGTCTTCTGGTCGGTGGTGTTTACTCTCTGGTAGAAGGAGCAGGGCTTGGCTAGGTTCTTCCATGGCCCTCTTCTGTCTCAGGAGGCTGTGGGGTGGCCCTGCTGTACAGGGGCCACACACGGAAGACACCTCCCCATGCACAGAGGCTGAGCTGAATGCGAGCTTCCTAGGGAGAACTGGGACAGCACGAAAACAGCAGGCTCACGAGCAAACGTGGCAGTAACCAATGTTAAGTTGGAAATTTTTAAATCTTGACTGATGTTCAGACATGACAGCTATGAGATACCAGTGTGCTCAGATGCAGAATTTAAAGGAAAAAAATGGTCAAAAACAAGTTCCAAGAGGCCTGGGACCCTTGGCAAGATCAAGGAGTACAGGTATGGGCAGTAACAGAGGGTTTGCATGAATGACGCTGATGAAAATATGCTGTGATCGCTCCAGCCCCTGGCCCCAGCTACCAGGAGAGGGGCAAGTACACCCCTGCCCCTCACTCAGCTGACAGCCCCCAGAGCCTGAGCAACAGTGCCAGAGCACCCTGCCCTCTGGAGAAGGGCCAGGCATGACTGGGGAAAAGCGTGCCTGACTCCTCCTGAGAACCCTGCCGTGACTCTTTTAAGGAAGTTACCACACTACCATGGAAGGTGGGACAGAAACGTGTGTGTGCTTCCCAGACGTGGACCGTGTGGGGGAGGACCAGACCAAAGATGCTTTAATATTTTCTCCACAGGGTGGTGCCCCAGAAAACAGAGAGGACCTTATCCATGAGAATTTACGTTTGAAGCGGAGCACAGGAAAACCAGGAGTCAGGTGTTGCAGAAGAGGACGAGAAGGGGTCTCCAAAGCACCCCCAGCCCCCCCCCACACACACACACGGAGAAAGAGATCAGCTTTAAGTGCCTAAAAACACCTGGGAGCATGGAGCCAGCTCAGAGCACGGCCAGTCACCATCCACGTGAGAACTTCCCTGCCCTACGGCCTCCCCCCCACCCACCGTTCTCCTGAATTCTGTCCCTCGTGGGTACTAAACAGTGAGTGCGGGGAGGCAGTGAGTGAAGGGAAAACGTGAAAGAACTCCAACAACATTCCCCTGACTGGGCGGCCTGCCCTGGCCCTCGCTGGAGAGCATGAGAGTGAGGGGATGCGCTGCTTCTGAATGCACGTGAAAGCCTGCTCACCTTTGGACTGCGCCCTCCAACTTGTGAATGAGGACGGAGTTTGTGAATCAGTGGCCCAATGACAGTTTCTCATCTAAGGAGCTGAGATGTCACGCAGAGGGAAAGCTTCCCTGACTGCACAAAGTTAAAGGCACCGGATGAGACAAAAACAGCTGTGTTTTGATTTCATCCCCCATGTAGAGCTTGTTCAATATACTGGATACAGAAAACACATCACCCACACGCTTTTTATAGCTGGTCTCTTACGACGCATTCACCAACACGAAGGAAAGTCACCCTCAGCACTGCCTTTCAAAATGACCAAAGACAGCAGCACTGTAATGACGTTTGATAAGTGGTAATAACTGCTAAAAGCTAAAAGGAAGGTTTCCAGAACAAACTGGAAGAGGATTAACTCCCCTCCAGAGAGGAAGGCTCTGCCTGGGCTCCTTAAACAGGCACGGATGGTCGTTGTTTCTCAAGAAATGCTAAATAGCAGAATAGAATAAAGTAAATCCTCACTTAACATTGTCAGCTTTGGATTTTAAGCAAAATAACATAAAACGAAACCGATTTTACCATAGGCTCATGAACACAAACAGAAGTTAAGTTCCTAAGGCATCTCATCAGTATCACAACAAACATTACGCGAGGGCCTGCTCTTTTCACTAGGAAAAAAGCTGATGTCAGTGTTGGTAATAGAATGCAAACCGTATGTGAATTAAGATAATTTTTCTGGACAGTAATTCAATATGTATCATAAAACTCTAAAACATTTACCAAGATATTCTACTTCTAGGGATTTATGCACCAAAAAAATCATCCAAGAAATATATATAACGACATAAGTTCAAAAATATTATTAATGGTTTTGAACAATTAAAACACCAGACAAAAAACATAAGAAAAAGTAGCTTTCTGACATTTGACAACAGGCAGAGCAGGGCTGTGATGTGTGAGAGACGGGAAGCCGATCGGGTGGGCACACAGTCGCCCCAGCCTTCCTCCCATAGAGAGTGGGCAGGCTGCAGTGCAGGGAAGGAACCCGGCTCGAATCCCGCAGCCTCGTTGGGTTCAGCAAGACCAAAGCAAAACATCAAGACAGCAGGTTGCTACCGAGAAGCGGGGGCGGGCAGCCTGCACTCACGAGATTTGCAAAGGGTTCGCGCCTCAAGTCTCTGGCAGAGACCTGATGTGTGAATATGTGAGAAGAAATTAGCCAAGGCCTGGAATGAAGTATTAGGCAAACAATATCCAGAACTCACACAGGTCTGAGAACAATTCACGTTTTTACTAGTCTGAGGGGACAGCCTGCACAATACAAGGGCATCAGGTGGGATCCTCGGAAGGTATCGCCTTAGTACTGGGGCTAATTAGATTGAAACTCAAGGCTGCCCTCAGCTAACCTTAACCAAGCTTAACAGAAAAGACAAAAGAATCAACCTGAGTGACCTCTACAGACGTGCACTGCAAGAAACACCAAAGGATGTCCTTCGAGCAGATGGACAGTCACATCAGGTGGCAGTCTGGACGGACGTAAAGGAGAAATGCAGGAAAGAGCAAATTTGTTGGGAAACTACACAAAATGTACTACACATTATAGTATGTAATACAAATATACCAAATATACCATTTCCCCCATTTTTAGTATCTTTCAAAGAGAACTGGACAAAAATAATAGAGTATCATGGGGTTTATAACACATGCAAAATAAAATGTATAACCCGAAATAGAAATAAGATAGGAACAGAGAGGAGAAGTTTATACTGGCATGGTTCTTACATTATATGTAAAGTGATATAATATTACTTGAAGTAGACTATGATAAATAAAATATGTTTATTATAAACCCTGGAGGAAAAGAGTAAGAAAATAAGTCAATAGTGAAGATAAAATGGAGTCATAATAAACAGTTAACTGACCCAGAAAGAAAAAGGACAGACGGGCAATGGGGTGGGGCAATGATACGCTGACAGAACTAACCCTAGCCATGTTGACTGTCACACTGAACGTAGATGGCCTAGGCCTGCAATTAAAAGTCAGAGATTACAAAACTGGATAACAGAGCCAAACCCAACTTTATGTTAACTACAAAAACTCACTTAAATATAAAGATGTGGATAGACTGCAGTAGAAAAATAGAAAAAATATGCCCTGGCTGGTGTGGCCCAGTGCATTGAGCACCGGCCTGCAAACCAAAGGGTCACTGGTTCGATTCCCAGTCAGGGCACATGCCTGGGTTGCAGGCCAGGTCCCCAGCAGGGGGTGCAGGAGAGGCAACCACACACTGATGTTTCTCTCCCTCTCTCCCCGCCTTCCCTTCTCTAAAATAAATAAATACAATCTTTAAAAAAATAAAATGCCTTTCTTAAAAAAAAAAAGAAAAATAGAAAAAAATATGCCATGCAGAGTGACGATATTACTATCACATAGTATACTCAGAATAAGAAATATGACCAGAGATAAAGAGGTGTGTAATGAAAAAGGGGTCGACCTGTTCATAGAACATAACAATCTTACGTGTGTGCTAATGCAACCAGCAGTGGAACTCAAGTTCATGAAAAGAAAACTGTGATGCACTTGAAAGGAGAAGCGGACCGTGCACAGTTACAGCTGAAGATTTCAGCCCCCCTCTCTCAGTAACTGATAGGACAAGCACGCTGGGACAGCACTACCTGCCTACGTGACCACACGTGACCAGACCAACAGCTGTGGCACCCGCTGCCCAACCGGGGCAGGAAACACCTTCCTTTCCAGTACAGGTGGAGCAGTCACTGAGCTAGGCTCTATTCTGATCCATAAATAAATCTCACACTTAAAAAAGTGAAAACCATATAAACTATATCCGCTGGCCTCAAGAGAATTAAACTAAAAATTAACACAGAGTTTTGTGGAAAATCACCAAATATTTGGGAATTAAACGACACACTTCTAAATAACAAATAGGTCATAAAAAATCACAAGGGAAGTTTGAAAATATTTTTGAGGAGAATGAAAATGAAAACACAGCCTATAAAAATTTGTGAGATGTCACTAATATGTGCTTACAGAGAAATTCACAGCAGTACAAGCTTATATTAGAAAGTAAAATCAATGATCTATGGCAGAAGTTGGCAAACTTTTCTATAAAGAGCTAAGTAGTAAATATTTTAGGTTTTGCAGATCATACAGTCTCTGTTGCAACTATGCAGCCCAACAGCTCTGGATAATATGTAAATGTGGCTGTGTTCCAATAAAGCTTTATTTATAAAAACAGACAGTGGGCCAGACTGGGCACACCGGCCCTTACCTGCAGGTCCCTGCTAAAACAGTATGGAAGACATGATCTGTTCTATTAACAGCTGCACCTTTAAGAGGCTAAAATAGTTTGTGGCCTTTCCCTAACAAATATTTATTGAATGAGCAAACTGACTTAATCCACACAACAAGCATAGGAGTTAAATATTATCATTTTACAAATGAGTACACTAAGATGAAATAACTTGCCACATCACCAGTAAGTGACAGAACCAGCATCTGAGCACAAGTCTATTACCAAAGTTCTGTGCGCTTTCCCCTACATTACACTCATAAGGCAAAAGCGTCACTGAAGAAGTGTAAAAGCATCATACCATCAAATACGTATTTTCTGCCTGTCCTTTTTCCTTAGCCATGGTTTGTAGTTTCCTGAGAATTAGTACTCAATGAACAAGGCACCAATAATGTTAAAACACCATATACATGGATGTTTATATCTCTATACTGTAATCTTTATACATCACTGTCTGTGTCTGTGGATTTAATATTTAGACTACAATTGATGCAACAAAACCACTAGATTGAATCTCGGACACAAACCACCTCAACTGTACAGGTAAAAAGACTAGAAAGTTAGCTTCTTTAAAACAGACAGCATAACTAGAAGGCTAAGTCAATTTGTGCCCTCACACAGGTAGCGCACATGACTATGATGAATTTGTATTTACTCTTTGAAAATGCACAAAGAGATGAAAAACATCAGGGAAAAAGACACCAAAACATCCTCTTCTCCTTTGTCTTAAGAATCCCTCATTTCAGCTCTCCCCACGTAGAAGGAGAGGCCCCCCACTGCTGCGTGATTCATGTACAGCGATCCAGTCCAGGGGGCTGTGGTGGCCTCTCTCAATAACCAGCCCCCATCACTGATCACACACATCCGCTTCCCTTTACAAGTCTGTAATCCGTGGCAGCTGTTTCTCAAAAATAGGCATTAGGGAAACCAGAGCAGATCTGAATATAGATTCCACAACTGCACATCTTTCTACGTCTTCATATCTTGCCTGGGTTTTACCATCAACATGATAATCAGGGAACTCGAAGGAGCCAAGTGCGGTTTTGTTAAATTTTCTCTCTTTGGATGCCCAGGGCAAAATTTTTAAAAATCTGTGTACATGGGACACATGCTGAATCTAAGAAGCTATTAAAGAATAAGACAAACAGCATCCACACCATTTGCCTGTCTTAAAACTTTATGTTTATTATTATCTGGCATCATAATGATTAATGAGAATGCCATGATGCAGGAAACTCAAGACTTTACAACCAGTCGCAAGATTGTTAAACCCGGTAAAAAGATAAAAGTAAATGAAAAGTGATATAATAAAGCTGAACTCTGCAGCTTCTCGACTGCCAGGTTTTGCCATAAAAATGTACCTAAATTTTGTAAGTCAACATAAATCTTTGGGACAACTAGAAATAGACTGTTCAATGAAACCATGTAAGGAGGCTAAAACTGCACCTTATCCATAGCCAATTAAGAATGAGAAATATGTCCTCAAAGGGTTTATCTTTGGGTACTTGAACAGGAACTTAGGATAAGCAGGTATACTAGTGACTGTAAAATATAGTCTTGTTATGTGAATGTATTTTAAGGCAAATATTCCCTCTTTAACGTTAAACAAAAGAGCACTGCAGAAGATAAAATAATAATGTTTTCAGTGTTCACTTTTCATTTTTTTCTCACTTAATCCTAACAAAAACATATACTCCAGCTTATACCACTTGTAAGGGGCAGGGCCAAAATTCAAATCAAATTTCTTCCACACTGAAGATCTTGGTCTTGGATTCTTAAGCTATCTTGCATCCAAAAGAATTAAACATACACAGAGTGCATCACATACAAAGAAGCCAAGAAATAATTACCAGCTGCCAAAGGAACAAAAGAAATGCTCATCAGAAATGACACTACCAACTTCCATTCCCAAAAGAGTGGAACCAGACACAAACACTTTCAATGCTTAATTTTTCTCAGTGTTCCTTCAGAACTCCAGTGATCCCAATTGGCACCCAACTAGGTCCCGTTCTTTGGAAGCTCATTAGTGCAAGACTGCACTAAGAAAATCAAAAAGTAATAAACACTGACGTCTTAGTCATTCACAGGAATCCCAACAGGATATGAAAATCGGGATGCACGTTATAAAATCTTCTCTACAAATGACAACTACATGATGCATACTGTCACTGCGAGAGCTTCCAGCCCCACCGCCTGCTGAACCATCTTATAAACAAATTGTATACTGACTTTTTAAAAGATGCTTTAAGTACCCTGAAGGCAAAAAATGTATTAGATATGTTTCTGCCGCATACCCAGGATCACTGTGTGAGTTGATTTCAAAACTCAGTAATAGCCCAGCAAAACAGACATTTAAATCTCTACTACTTCTGTTCACAGCAACCAATGCTATTATTCCCTCTCTGCCAGGGATTCTTGGTTCAGAAAAGGGACAGCAGCCTCTGCCTGCCTTTCTGTCTGGGAGAAAGCAGCCCTAATGCCAGACACTTCAACTCTTCCCCATATGCCACTGTGTCTTTCAAGCTGCTAACCCAGTGCTGGAGCTCAGAGGCAGTAAGTCTGAGTAGATGAGTCTGTGTGTGGGTTCTTTAAGAGGAACTGCTTGGGACTCCAGAAGTTTCTCCCACAGACTCAATCCCTGCTGATTTTTGCAGCCAGAAGTGATGGGGACTTATCTCCCTGGCACTGGAACCCTGAGCTGGGCAGCCTAATGTGGGACTGGGACTCCTCGCTCCCAAGATATCCCTCCCAAATTTTTAGCCACCACACGTGGGTGAGGACCAGCCCATTCCTCCTCATCTGTGCCCCTCCTACCAGTCTGGATGGATGTGGTTTCCTTAATTCTATAGTTGTCAGACTTCCATTCAACTCAATTTCTGATGGTTCTGAGTGACAGTTGTTCTGCATTTTAGTTGCAATTTTGATGGTTGTGTGAGGAGGTGAGCCATGTTTACCTCTGCTGCCATCTTGACTGGAAGTCAATACCCTGTCTCTCAAACCTGGTTACACACTATAATCATGATGGTTGCTTTTAAAATACCCAGTGCCCAGGCTATATCCCAGATTAAATAATTTGAAAACTCTGGGGGGTAGCCTGCAGGTGTCAATATTTTTTAAAACTCCCAGGTGATTCAGAGAGACAAGTTTGAGACCCAGAGCTCTAAACATTCTTGAAACTTGAAAATAATATTTTAGGAGGTACATCAAAAGAGCTGAACTAACACAATTTCTAACATTTTTATCAACTATACTAACCCACTTTCCTCAAAAAATCACTAGAAAAAAATCTAAAAAAAACCTCTCAAATCATAGAACACGATCCTCAGTGTAAGCTACATTCTTTTTAGCTGGTGCTACTAAGAAACACACAGGAATATATAAACATACACATCTGCAGAGTAATGTGAGTTTCCAGCCAAAATGAGCTCATGGTCATGGGCCCGTGCTCACTATGGTTTCCACACATGTGTCAGAAAGCAACAAGTGCAGGGAATGAACCACACTCCCAAATCAACTCACTACGGTCCTCCCTCCAAAGCTAATTCTAATAGGTTCTTCCTCAATTCAGGTCATTAGTAAATGAAAGCCATTTGCATTTCACATGCATGTCTGAACACCACAAGTTTTGTTTTCCATAATGGAAGACAATGTGATTGATTACTTATGGGGTCACACGACCAGTCAAGAGGATTTTAATCACTCGCTGTGAATAAGAAAATAATGAAATTAACATAAAGTTTATAAGCTTGTTCACTGTTCTTGTTAGTTATAAAAAACTAGTTATGATAAATATTACTTACTTTTATCAGAATATAATTATACCATTTTTTAAAATCTTCCTTACCTCTGGTTTCTTTGGAAAAGAAAATGGAAAATTCTGCTTTGGCTGATCTTGCCTATTTATAGTCCCAGCTACATTGTAAACTGGCAAAGCTGAATGTTTCTCAGTGTTTGCTTAATTAAAATTTGATTCAAATAAGAAAAAGACATCAAAATCTTTCTTTTTTTTAAAAGAGTTACATTATATTCTCAGAGCAACTTAACATGATTTTTCTTAATGTTTCAAAAGTAAGTGTTCTGGCCCGAGCATCACTCAAAAGAAAACATGTCTACTCACGGGGATCATCCAGTTGGCCAGGTCGCCGTATTTGGACACCTGCATGGCTCCCAGCATTGTCAGGTTGACATGTCCTCTGAGAAGGGAAAAGAGGAGATGAAAGGCAAACTCCACAAACCTTATGTCCCTTCACTTGCAATCACAAGCAATTAAATAATTCTACATTCCCCAAAACACATTTGCTTTTTCCCACCCAACACCTGATTTCCAAATATATCAGCTCAAGCTGATGTGGAGAAATAACCACTAAGAGTTCTTTTTAAAAAAAATTATAGCTTATATTGTTTCCGAAAAACAAATTAAGAGCAGGTGTACACAGCGAGCTTGTTTCCTTCAGTGAGGGAGAGTGTGGCTTGATTTGAAAGCAAACACCAACTAGAAAATGAACACAGTTTGCAGAAAACGTTAGGATCCTCAGGAAAAAACCTTGTAAAAATGTTTACTTCCCGAGAGCTGGAACACAGATACATATTCCATTTGGGGGGCTCTTTTAATAACAGCAGCCTGCATATTCCAACTCCCAACATGTGATGTGAGTAATTTCACATCTTGGTGCAGCCAGACTAGCCCGAGATGGTTTTCTGGCTGGGAGATGTGTCTGCCTCAGAGCCTTGCTAACGCAGCCAATGGCTCAGCTCGGGCCACAGCGTGGAACGTGAGTGGCTCCATTATTACCTACCCTCTAATCATCGCAAATGACTCATCGCTGGAGAAATAAGAGGCTCCTGGAAGAACAGTAACTGTTTCCTTGCCTACACACACGCACGTGTGCGTGCAAAAGAAAAAAAAAAGAGACTATTAGATTTCTGAGAGTATTATGATGGAGAGAGGGGTCAATACTTCCTGTTTCCTAAGGAACTAAGGCTCCGTTTACCAAAATGCAGTGGCAATTTGGGAAGTGGGGGACACAGTGGGAACTGTCCACTCTGTGGGGAGGAACATTTTGTCAGTGACATTGTTCAGATTTGCTCTTGCATGGTGATAATGAAGAGCAGACCAACTTTTAATTTATCGTTTTGAAATTCTGTACATAATGCAACCCCTGTTGCCTATATCCTTCTGGGCCTCCCATCAGCCCCGCTCCTGACACCAGCCTCACTCCTGGGAGGCACCTGTCACAGTTCAATGCCACTACGGTCATTGGAGCAAAGAGGTTGTGGAGTAACCCTGAAGAAATGCAATTCTGAAGGGAAGACTATCAGAGATGCTTCTCAGTTATTCCCTAAAAATCAGTGAGTAATCTAGAAAGAGGACCCACCTAATTCCTTAGCATCAACAGGCCTGAATCTCCTCTTTCAACCTCAATTAGTCTCTCTCTCTCTCTGTCTCTCTCTCTCTGTTGCTCTCACTCCCTCCCCTTCGTTTTTCCTCTCTTCCCCTCTAAGTTTCTAGTAAAACCCTAGGACTTGGGTGAAACTGGGGAATAAATCCTAATACTGGCAAACATCTTGAATGTTAACTTCCAAGAGGAGAGGACCTCTCTCATGATAAAAGCTCAGAACTGGGAAAAATCTTCAAAGTCATCCAGTCCCCATGCAACTAATACTATCACTTGACTCATACCTAAGTTCCTTTCTTCTTGTGACCTACTTCCTGTCTGTTCAGGAGCATCAGGCACCCAGGAGAAGCTTCTGGTCTCAACCAGAATAGTGTTCACAGGCCACTGTGCCAAAGGTAGGCCAGCTGTACGAGAACACCCCATGCATTACCCCCCAGGTAATGGGGCAGACAAAAGGGAAGGGAAGAAAAGTTGTAACTCCACGACTGGACTAGAGAAAGGCTCCTGGACAAAAGAAGACCAGAGTGGTCTGACCATGCCCAGCTGTGCAACACAGCTGTGCTCAGCCTCTCACATCTTCTCCTCTGAAAGCTCACCCCTCCGTCTGCATCCTCTCTATTTGGGCTCAGATATGGAGAAAGAGTAAGACTGCTTCTATCATGCTGAAATATTTATCCCCCAAAGGAGTTTGATCCTAAGTAAGGGAAACATGTGTACATCTTTCAAAGTGCCATAAAGCTGAAAAGCTTTAGAAAACACTTTCTGGTGTGGTTAGTAGGAGCTTTTAGACGGCACATAAGATCTGAAGGATGAAACGAGGTAACGCAGGCAGAGCCCTTTGTCTAGTGCCGGGCACAGAGAAAGGGCTCCGTAACCATTAGCTTTTGTCATCCCTCTCGCCAAACAGCGCTGTTGCTCCTCAAGGAATACAGGCTACAGGGCCAAGCGACGGACTTTTGTGGTGGGTTACACAGCCTGTCTATGAACTGCAGGTTTGAGGGCAGGCGTAACACAACTAACCCTTATCCTTCCACGTCCAGCAAGTTCAGCTCCTCACCAATCCTGTGAGCTGGAGAGGCAAGGAGGAATATTTCGTAGGACAATAAAGCAGAGAAACGGAAAAATCTCAATTCCTTTGTTCTCTGTTTTAAATCACACTGCCTTCCAAATAGCAATTTTCCCCTGGCTGACGGTACACAGAAGGCATCATGTACCACTTTGCAGGAAACCCGGAGATCAGCGCTGAGAGCTTCGGCTCCCCCCACATGATTCATGATGCAGTTTTATTAAAGAGCCCAGAAAACAGCGTTCATGAAGAAAGTTGTCAGGCCCCTGATAATGCATTCTGGTATCTTACAAATTACATTCTCCAGAAGCAAAGTTAATTTTCAGCATTTTTAAACATCCTACCTCTAAACAAAAATAGATATGCTCAAGTTGAGTCCATGCTTTTCAAATACAATGTCCAAATGTGATCAAGAAATAACTATAACTAGTAATATATTCAGTACCTTGAAGAAAAAGGGCTTTCTTATTGGGCTATTTCTCATTGAGTCCTGTCTCCTCCCATTTTTCTGTGTGTAAAAGTCTAGATGCTGCCCTGACCCGTGTGGCTCAGCGGGCTGGGCATTGTTCCGCAGACCACAAGGTCGCCGGTTCAGTTCCCACACTCCCGGGTTGCAGGTTTGGTCCCCAGTTGGAGCATATACATGAGGCAGCTGATTGATGTTTCTCTCTCACATCAATGTTTCTCTCCCTCTCTTTCTCCCTCCCCTCCCCTCTTTCTAAAAATCAATAAAATATTTAAATAAATAAATAAATAAATAAAGATCTAGATCCTTTCACAATATTTGGGCAAAAGAGTTTCTCAACTTCATGCGTTATACAAGTCCTTTAGCTCAGGATTTAACAAGTCATTCACTCAACACCAGGCCAATGCCCACTACAGGCCTTGAAAAGTGTTACAAACAAAACACAGACGCCCTCAACTAATGGTTCTCATCTTTGACCCCCACCAGAATCTCATGGAGGGCTAGTAAAAACACAGCCTGCAGAGCTCAACTCCCAGAGTTTATCACTCTGGAGGCATGTGGTGGGGCCTCAGCACTTCCCGATTGCTAACAAGTCCAAGGGGACGGTGGTGCTGATGGCGAGGGTCTGGGGATCCCACCTGGGAACCACAGCCCTTAGCAAAAGGGTATACTGTCCAGTAAGAGAGACACATGTAGACAAATAAGCTGCCAAAGGATTCGAAGAGGAAAACGAATTACCATTAAGGAGTTGGGGAAGAAAAAGTAGGGAGATAGAGCAAAAACAAAAAAAAATCTGGTGAGGGGCACAGGAAAAGCCAAGGGGTGGAGGAAGGAAAGCAGGGGCATGCCAGTCATGACCAGGGCAGACCCAGGAGTACCATGTGGGGGCCTCGGCACCCTTGCAGGGTGCACTGGAAGACCACGCTGGAAAGGTCAGCTGCAACCGTCACAGACCCGGAATGCTGTGCTGTGTGTGCCCACGTCCACAGGCCTGTGGGACTCCAGATATGGCACGTACACCCACAGAGCGGGGTTTCTCCACCGCGGCACGACTGACATTCTGGAGGAGAGAACTCCTTGTAGGGCCATTCGGGTTATTGCAGAATAGTTAGCAACATCCCTGCCCTCTACTCACTGCATACTAATAACACTAGATACTAACGAGGCATGACAATCAAATATGTCCCCAGACGCTGTGGAATGCCCTTGATGTCACATCATTTTGCCCATTGAAAACTACAGCTCTAGAGGCACGAGGCAGGGGCCAGGGCTGTGTATGGCCATGAGATTCACATCATGGGTTTTTCTAAAGCAGTTCACATCAAAGGTAAGTAATTTCTACATTACTTGTACATTAACCCTTTTGGTACAAGCGCTCTTTCTGCCGCGACACTCCCGCCGTACGAGGTGCCGCGCCGAAAACGCGCACAAAGCACATGGTCAGTCCTCCTTTGTGTGAAGACTTTCCTAACCTTATATAAGATCTATGCTTAATAAAACAATGCTTTTTTCCAAGTGTTGTTTGTAACTTCAATATTAAGAGATAGTTATATAAAATTCTATCAATTATATAAGTAAAATTTATAAAAATTATATACAGATGGATGCCGGATATATCCGGCGCTCATCCACACAGGTCATCAGATGGGCGCTGGATATATCCGGCACCTGCACCGAAAGGGTTAAAATCGGAAAACAACAGAAAGAAATAGAAAAGAATGCAAAATGCTATTAACATGAAGGCTAAAACATACAAGGGGCACTTAGAAAACTTTTAATTACACTGGGAGACAGCAGATCTCCGCAAGACCTCTGAAATGTTCAAATCGCTGCCTTCCGCACCTTTGCAAAGCCCGGCTTTTCAGAGAGCGTGGCGTGCAGGAAGAAAAGTCCCAAAGCCAGGAGAAGACTGGGTGCATCCAGTCCCCAGCAATGTGACCTGGGCACATCAATTCACGGCTCTGGGTGCAGTTCCCCAGCCTGTATAATGAGGTTTCGCTTGAGGCTCAAATGCTATAACGCATGTAAAAGAGTATGCAGTAAACTACAGAGTGCTCTAAGGGTGGTGATTCATTTTTACATAACCGTATGAGACTGTTATTTAGAAACAAGGATCCTTAGAAACAGTTGTTATTATTTTAAAACTTAATACACTGGTTTTACCAGAAATATAATCCTATATTCATTTCAAGGGACATGTATAAAAATAGCCTTTCAAATTAATGCAAAAAAAAAAAAGGCCTGATCTCTCAGGTTATTTCCAAATTTGAGGAGTTGAGGAAACTGCCAACTGATACCCTGCATTCTCCAGCTCAAAGCCTCTCCTCCCTGACTCGGATAGCTCCAAATCAGAAACATCATCAGTCCCAGAGAGGACTTTGACGAGAGGGCTACTAAATTACCAAGCCAATGTGCAGCACAGCTTCCCAAAAGCAGTGAACCACCGCTTTACATGGTAGTTTCAGATGCTACGTGACATTTCAGAAGCTGAAACATGAATCGTTGGGACAGAGACACTTTTAAACCTCAGATACGTCCACCACCCAGCAATGTCATTGAAAAAACTAACTCTTCTTCCCAAGGAAAGTAGGTTCCATGAGCTCAAGCCTGAAATTTAGAAAATGGAGTTATTCATTTTGCAAATAACTCACTAACATCACAAGTTCATTAAACCAAGCAGCAAATATTTTCACAGTCAATGAGCTAATGCTAAAAGGTGCAGCACAATTAAATTACAGGCTTGGTTAAATGTCACTGCCTCATCATGGTGGGCCTTTCTGAGTCCAGCTGTGTTAACTAATTCAACTATTCAACCAGAGCTGTTTTGCGTCCGAGAATCCTGAGCACCAAACATCGATTCTCCTTGGCAGCTGGCCTTTGCGGCCCGCTCATGGTCCTCCTCTTCGGGAACCCACACATACTGCTGTCGGATGTGGAGTGACACTGATGCTTTTTCATGGGCGGTGTGAACAGGAGTAAAAGAAGGGCACAGACACTCAGGCTAGAATGGTATAAAAATTAGCTCCTGACGGGCAGCCGCCTCCGAAGCATCATCTTCAGCCCCAGCACAGTGGCCACGGGGCCTCGAGCCTGTGCAGCCATGAGGGCCAAGGGGTCTTGCCTGCTCTCCTCCCTCAGGCTGCTCGCACATGCCACCCTCGGTTCTAACAGCTGAGCAGCTAATAATAGAAGGAAAAGCATCTGAGTGTGGGAACAAGGATGTGACAAGGCTAGGGTCCCCAATTCAAAGAAACTCTATTTATGGCTCACATCACTGGGTCCTACTTCGTGGCAGACACCTCCTTAAACACCTGGAACCTTTGAAGGATGCTCTCTGACCCTAAGGATGACTAGCGGACAGAACGTAGCTCCTACAGCAAACCCCAGGGCCCCAGACCTTTTCTTTTGCCATTGTGGATCCATGCCCCCACCCTTCTCATCAAGAGAAGGTGAGCCTATTGCACCCTGGGAAGGTCCAAGGGGAGGTTCTGGCAGGAGACCCAGTGGGGGAGACCACGCCCTCATCCCTACCCAGGCAGGTGAGACAGCTGCACTGTTCTCCCTGGCAGGTGATTAACTGTCTCCCACAGCTGCCCCCAAAGACCTGCCCAGGGCTCCTGGAAGCTCCCAGTGGTACTTCACCCTCCTTTCCTGCTTTCCCTGGTCTTGCCCACATCCCTGTCACCTGTCCCTCCCTTTCATTCTCCCATTTACAGCCAGGACCCTGACTGACTGAGCACCAATGCTCTTGCCATTCCACGTAGCTCCACCTGCAATTGTGCCTTTTTCTTAGCCTGTCCTAAATAAGAGCAGACCTCTGACAAGAAGCCAGGCAAAGATGGGACTTGGAAGGCTTATCTCCCCTCCTTGATGAAAAATACAGTGAACACGCTCTAGGAAAAGACAAAGAATCGA
The DNA here is from genome assembly GCA_007922815.1 of Macrotus californicus. Classification (NCBI taxonomy): domain Eukaryota; kingdom Metazoa; phylum Chordata; class Mammalia; order Chiroptera; family Phyllostomidae; genus Macrotus; species Macrotus californicus. The sequence goes on from VMDR010003815.1 coordinate 17,735, forward strand.
GCGCAACTCCTTACTGGCATTGGGCATAGAACTAAATCAACAGCCAAGGAAAATGCTGGAAAAACATGCCATTTGGTGAGTTTACCTGCATTGATTAGATCTGCATCAACTTCATTTTGCAGTGGGTATGGACCCTGTCGAACAAAGCAAATTATCAACGTCAACTGGTGAAAGAAGTTTCTCACAGAATTGCACACTAACACCGCAATACTAGTAACTTCTCCAAAACCTCTAGGAAATTGTTGCCAGAAGACTTCGGGTGAATCTTTAAAAAGTAATTGTTGTTTGCATGGCTCTGCTTCTCATACTGACTGGTCTTTTCCACACTCATAACTTTGTGACTGGGTAAATGAAAACTATTTTCTAAAAATTACCAGAGTTTGAAAGTAGTGTTATTAGAAATACATGTCAGTAAAACAAAAAGTAGCTATTTGCTACCTACTATGCGGCTAATGTTATTTATGAACCTTCCTCTTAATATCAGTAAATATAAATAAAATGGCTGCATTATTTGGCTAGAAGGACCCAGAGAGGCAACGTTTCAGCTTTTTCGTATGCAGAAGCTAAAGATTTGAATTTAGGGCTCTAACCTTATCTCTCATAACATCTAAGTTTTTCAACTTTTGTTTTCTCTTTGCCTACTTATTCTCAGTAAGTTGTTCTTTTTTTTTTTGTATGTCTTTTTATAAGGCATCCCTAACCACTTGAATGGGGAAAGGGGTTTCGCAACATAACATGCATTGACCAAAAATGGGAGAAAAGGATAAAAGAGAAATGAGAAAGCCATGATAGAGCCAAGAATGAGAATACACTAGCTATAAAATTTCAACAGACTTTTTTCTAAGGGGTCCAATATTTATTCTCTAAATAAAGTGAAGTGATAACTAATGTTTAGACCTATGTACATTCTCCTTTAAACATTGGCCATGGGTAATTCACATAGTCTTATTTCCCCATCTTCAAAGGGAGGGGACTGATCACTCCAGAAATCTCGAAGGTACATGAATAATACGTCTTTGATTTCAACATGAATCAGCTTTTATTCAGACACACATCTTTTTTGTCTTTGAAAATGCTTGTGATAAATACCTCAATGAATCACTATTGATGCTATGCCCATGATCAATATTGATATTTCAAATACCAGATGTACAGTTTCTATATGTAACATTTTTATTGCATTATTCATTGAGATTAACTGAGGAACAATGAAGATTAGGAATATTATAAATTGACAAACTATAAGTAATCTCAGCCATAGCTAATAATTAAATTAAAAATATCATTCAGGAAGCAAAATTGCTTCTTACTTGCATTATAATATTGAATAAAAACTGTAGCCAAATTCTATGAGAATACTGAGCTCATCTGGAAGGTTAATTTTGAGAAAAGGAAAAGTCTACCCTTTTGGACAACATGGCCTTAAAACAATAATTAGAGGAGCATTTCTAAGACTTTTTGAATTAATCAACTGTCAAAAAATGTCCCTGCCCTAAATAGATACCTTACTCTTCGGTTTTCATTCAGTGCCTCACTGAATCTTACTTCACAGAGAATTGCTAATGACCTTCATTCTTGGGCAAGCACACAGAGTTACAAAAAGCAGGACTGAGCAGGAGCCCGTGAGGTCCCTCTGAAGCAGGCACCCAGGGGAGATGGGAGCCCAAGATCTGACAAAGGAGGAGCAGACACATACCCAGGAAACCACCACCTACTATGGACAATATACCCCTACATACTCACGACTCCCACCAGTCAGTCTGTGGGCAAGTTAATATTTTACTGTGATGACAGACAGACAGAAAGATAAGTTTGGGAACTTTAAGCTGATAACTCTCAGTCATACGATTTCACTCTATGGAATATCTCCTCATCTAGATCGCATAAATAGAACTTTAATTTCTATCTTACCAAACCCAGGATTCCATTTTCGCTTTGCAGATGAACAGTCATATTTGGGCTGATGAAGTTGCTGGCCAGAAGTGGGATTCCTATGCCCAAATTAGCTGGGAAAAAAGATGTTAAGGTAGAACGCAGAAAAGGTGGAGAGATTATGCCATAACTCTCCTACATACGTAAATCTAAAGGGAAGCCCTCTTTAAAGGCACTTGCTCTGAATGTAATCACTGAATACACTCTCCTTCAGGGACTACAATCGAGACCCTATAAAAAGTAGCATTAAAGGGCTAACGGAGGGTGTTGAGTCTTCTTCCTTGGACATCAAAATAGGGTCTAACCTGATTTGTATGGAGATGGGGTGGGTTTGGCAAAGCCTCTGACCGGATCAGAGACACAAGAACAGAAACTAGTAGACATGGTCGACGGTGTGGTGGTTATCAGAGGAAAGGGGTCTGGGGTGGGAGGAGGTGAAGGGGTCAAATATATGGTAACAGGAGATCTGACTTTGGGTGGTAAACACAGTGTAAACAGATGATCTATTACAGAATTGTACACTTAAAACCTCTATGACTTTATTTGCCAATGGCACCTCAATAAATTTAATTTTAAAAAAGAGGGACACACTGCCTACAACTTCTGACTGTGCGGTCCACTAGCCCAGCAGAATGGCAAACCCTCACGGGTATTTAAATGAAGTCGAAGTCCAAACAGTACTAAATTACCTCTTTCTACCTCTCTTGTGAGAAAGCATTTAAAGCAGAACTTGAATCATTTGCTGAACGCCCTTACAAAACATAAGAAATAAAAGCGTATATACTCAGGGGATCTTTGCCACAAGAAACAAGGGGTTGTTAGAAGCTAGGTCTTACAGAGAAAGATAAATACCATATGTTTTCACTTACATGTGGCATCTAAAGAACAAAATAAACAATACACAAAATAGAAACAGACTCGCAGACAAAGAGAACAGACTGATGGTACCTGAGGGGAGGGGCTGGGGGTGGGAGGACTGGGAGACCAAGATGAAGGGACTGAGAAGCACAAACTGGTGGTCACAAAACAGTCAGGGGGACGAAAAGTACAGCACAGAGAATGTAGTCAGTATCGTAATAACTACAGAGGGTGCCGGGGGGTGCTGAGGACACTGGGGCAAACACTTTGTAAAGTATGTGATTGTCTGACCACTATGCTGTACACCTGAAACTAATACAAAATCATACTGAATGTAAACTGTAACTGAAAAATAAAATGTTTAAAAAGTTGGATCTTACGTGTCAACGAGTATGCAAATGCTAGAACAGAGAGAAAATAAATGGCACTGGTTATAACTAGTACCTCTGAGATTGGAAACCCTCATCTTGGGTAACCTCTAGTCCCAATGACATTTACTCAAATGCCAGACTGCACTAAAATCCACTGTATATGGAAAGTAGCCAAGCAAATTCTCAGTCACCATTGTGTTCCACGAAGGCAGACAGACTATAATTCCAATATCACACGCCTTAATCTCTTTAGGTTATATGCCACATTTTGGAAAAAAAACTGGTCAACTGCTTTAAAAGTTACCAGGACTACAAATGAACCTCTGTGCATCCGACCTAGCAGCATGCCGCCCTGGCAGAGGGCAAGGGCTGTGCCTGCACGCGGGCCCAGAAGGACGAAGGATACCGTACATGCCATCCTCAAATTCAAGAGCTGCCCGCCGGATGATGCGTTCCCTCACATTGTCTCCCGGTTTTCCAGATTTGGTTTTTACATCTCCCTCTTTCCGGATCGATACACGCTTTAAAATGAACAGAAACAAATTATTTGCAGTTGGGGCGTACCCTTCAATTTTTATCACTGTGGAAGTTCAAAGTTTTAATAGAAAAAAAATTTAACTCCGTCCCACTACCGCTATGAGGCAAATCTGCAAAGAAACAGCGTTTTAAAAAAAGAATGTGAATGAAAGAATAACCAGAAATAATTCTTTAGAAAGGATGTGAAAGCGGTCAGATTTCTTTGAAGAGGAAGATACACTTGCTCTGACTCTTTGAAGCAAATAACCCTCCTGTTCCTGTCACACTGGCTGCTACCCCTGCTGCCTCTCAGGACTCCCGCAACGGAGTTCTCCCTGGGGGCTCAGGGACGGAGCCAGCAGAAACACAAAAGGAAGAGACCTTGGACTTGGTTTCCGCAGGGCTAGGAGAATGTGTTTGGCAGACGTAGCTGCTCTCAACTGCCTGTGTCCACCTGCAGAGTCTAGACCGGTTTTTGCCACAAGTGCATCACAGAGATCACAGAAATATCCAGAAACCAGCCAGGAGAGTATTTCCAATACTAAATCTTAACACAGACTCTGGTCTTTATTTGCAAATGTCCCATCATTCCTCCCTAGCCTGTTGACATTAGTTTTAGATTGCAGAAGGCCATTCTATTTGATGTCCACAGGATCAAAGACATCTCTGATTCCCCAGGACCCTCTCTGCATACCTGTTTTGTTGCTGATCCCTAGATACTTCTGAATCTTGGTATCAATTCTGGCCCAGACGGTCATTTCTGCAAGCTCTGAGATACTGGAAATACCTCCAATGCTTCTGGAAGCCACTCCTTGCCACAATCTCATCACCACCAGATGCCTAGAACCTAAAGCCTCACACTAATGGGAAGTGATATTCACTGTGGACTCTATCAAATGCAAAACACCTTCAAGGTAGACAGACATTTCTGAACAATCCAACATTACGAGCCCAGCAAGGGTAAAGCCGGCAGAGACTAATTATCCTCCCCTACCTTATAGGACAGGGTAGATGCAAAATTACACTTCCTACCCTAGGGCAGTTACGGCCTGCCCTACAGCTTGCCCTGGAGAGCACAGCCTGCAACCACAAGGCATTGCTGAGCAGGACAGTCCACAAAGGATCACGTCCCCTCTCGATGCACACACGAGAAGCTCCTACTAAGTAAGATCCAAAGCAAGGCTTCCAGCTCAGCGCTGACTCCGTTGCCTGGAACGGCCCCAGGGACACACGTCTCTGACAAGCAGGCCCACAAGGAGTGACAGGGGAGCTAAGCCAACTACCTCGATTCTCTTCTCATAGTTCTCTCCCTTTATAAGGCGATGCACATAAATCTTAGGGGTGTGGATGTCTTCTGCGGCAAATGACCCGACATCTACAATTTCCTCAACCTGTACAAAGACAAAAAAAATGATTATATAGTGAACGCTTAAACCGAACACTTTTTATTTAAAACATGAAGTATAAGCATCTTCACTTCCAACTTAGGTTGTGCACACAATGTAAATACACACACACACAGATGTACATACACATACCAATGGGTGGGCAAAAGTGGGTTTACAGTGTGAGCATGTAAAGCAGTTTATTCTCGTATTATTATTTATTAATTGCTGTATTATATTCCACACAAACAACTATAAACCCCCTTTTGCCAACCTTGTATATAAGAGAGAATAGGGGTGTGTGTGTGTGTGATTTATATCATGCCTTCTGGACCCACAAAAAAGAAGAAGTTCAAATACACGTATCTGAACATAAAATACAGAGCATGAAGCTTCAGAACTTAGTCTTTGCCCAAAACAGCTTCAGTTACAAATTTGTCAAGTACAGCTGCTTGAACTTTCACTAATTGCAGTTCGACTATGCACACTTCAAAGCACATCCCTTAAGACCATTTTCAAAATTAATGGGAAATTTATCATACCAAAAACAAAAATCTGTAACAACATCTGCTTGGTCCATTGAAGAGCTTTTTAAATATAGATACAAATGCTATTTCTAACCGTTTTTAATTATTCCTATTGGCTTCCTAGAATCGTGAATGAAATGCAACTGCTGAAATAATTTTACTTAAAGACCAATTATTAATTTCAATGTGGAAATTTCGAAAAGCAAATATTAACTAATAACTAGAAATACCCAATGTAATTAGAACCAATTCACAGAGTAAAGGGACATTTTATAGCAATAGGCAATGCCCTAAGTAAGCCAGTTATTTTAGAATTCAAAAAAAAAAAAAAGGAAAAAAGTTTGTTTTTTTACATCAACATAAAAAAATCAGAACAACAAGGATCAAGAAAAACTAAGGTCAAGGTTGTTTTGGTCAAAGAATTACCTTTCTGGTGCCAGAAAAAAATATTATCTTGAAGACTGAACGCACAGATACCATCCCAAAGCAAGCAGCTTTCGTACGCGGAGAATTGTGCCAAACTGGTCTCCTAATCTAATAACTGGACTCTCAGGAGTGTTTGAAGAGAAGTAGCCCTCACACCACACCCCTCCAACAATGAAAGAAAACCAGGAATTATAAGAGCCATTTTAGCTATTGTGCACTGTCCCCGAATAGCCAAAAAGGAACAGGACAGGGCAGATAACAAACAGAAAGATCTCGACCCAAATCAAACAAGAACTCCAAGGAAGAGTCAGGAAATGTGGGGCCACCTAAACTGAAACAGGGGGCAGAGCTGTGTGCCGACCTCCATCTGAGAATGAGTCAAGGAAAGGCAAGGGGACTTCCCATCACCGTACTCTGCACCCTTCCCTCCGAACCTGTCCTCAAGGCAGGGGCCAGGTAAGAGGAGGTGGAGACAGGGCATGCAGAACAGCTGAGAGCATCCTACCACCTGTTCAGCCAATGGGACTTTCGGCCATTAGGGCTCATTTCCACCTTTACACCTATGCAATTCAACCCTCTGAAGATGTTTGTGACTTTAAAAATTCATGTATGCATTAAATCCATTATCCTGAGGATAAACATGAAGACTTACTATTCGTGAAAATATTTACCACAGCATTTGTTAAAATATTTAGGAGTTAGAAACAACCTCAATGGTTAATGACAGGATAAACATAAAATATATATTCATACGATGAATCATTATTATATTCTCATAATATTTAATGACACCTCATAATTTAATGTTTCCTAAAAATGCAAGATTTTGCATATTGTTACATATAGACTCTTTGATCCTCCATGTAAATTACTTATACCTACCAAAACTATACAGAACTATTGTCTCCAGGTAATAGTACAAATTATTTGCGTTTCCCTTCTACTTTTAGAATCAAGGAAGCCTACAATGTTTTATTTTTTAATGATCCAATAGACACCAATTAAGTAGTTTCCAAAACTGGAGAATATATAAGTGGGGAATCCAATAAATTCCTTAATTAGTTAGACAGGTACCACTAAGAAAAATGATGGTTTCTAAACACTAAAAGCACTTACAATATTATGAAATAAATTAAGAAAGCCACTTTGCCTACATTTTTTTAAGGTAATAATGTGAATTTTTCTCCATGCCCAAGGCTGTTCCAAAAGCTCAGATTCTTCTATCTCTTCCCTGAATGATTCAGCAGCTCTGTCACTGGTCTCCCTGCTTTTACACGGGGACCCACTAATTGAATAAAGAACAACTTACGGGGGAACAAGAGCAGAGTGGATGAAATCAAGAATCAAATCAATGATTTGGAACATAAGGAAGCAAAAAACAACCAATCAGAACAAGAACAAAAACAATCCAAAATAACCAGCACAGCATAAGGAGCCTCTGGGACAACTTCAAGCATTCAACATTTGCATCACAGGGGTGCCAGAAGGAGAAAAGAGCAAGAAATGGAAGATCTATTTGGAAAAAAGTAATGAAAGAAAACTTCCCTAATTTGGTGAAGGAAATAGATATACAAACTCAGAAAGCACACAGAGTCCCAAACAAGACAGATGCAAAGAGGCCCACTCAATGACTTCATTGAAATGCCAAAGGTTAAAGATAAAGAGAGAATCTTAAAAGCAGCAAGAGAAAAGAAGTTAGTTATCTACAGGGGAGGTCCCATAACACTGTTAGCTGATTTCTCCAAAGAAACTTTGCAGGCTAGAAGGGATTGGCAAGAAATATTCCAAGTCATGAAAAGCAGGGACCTACAGCCAAGACTGCTCTATCCAGCAGAGATATCATTTAGAATTGAAGGGCAGATAAAGTACTTCCCAGACAAGAAAAAACTAAAGGAGTTCATTATCACCAAACCATTATTATATAAAATGTTAAAGGGACTTATTTAAGGAAAAGAAGATCAAAACTATGAACAATAAAATGGCAATAAATACATATCTATCAACAATTGATCTGAAAAATAAACTAAGCAAACAAGAAGAACAGAGACAGAATCATGCATATGGAGAGCTTTGTGATGGCTACCAGATGAGAAGGGCGTGTGGGTAATGGGTGAAGAGGGGAGGGGATTAAGAAGTACAAAAAGGTAGTTACAGAGTAGCCATGGGGATGTAAAGTACAGCACAGGAAATGGAGTAGCCAAAGAACCTATATGTGTGACCCATGGACATGAACAGTGGTGAGGGGACTATTTGAGGGAGTAGGGGGTGCTGGGTGAAGGGGGACCAAGAGGGAAAAATTGGGATGACTGTAACTATAATCATAAAATAAAGAAAGATAAAAAATCTGAAGTATAAACCAAAAGAAGAAAACATGTTTTCAGACAATCTGTGAAAAGACTTTAAAAAAAAACTGAAGAGACAGAACCATTTCAATGCTAGCTCCGGAAGGGACTGAGCCTTCTGTGCTGGCTTTGTGTGCTCATGAGAAGGAACAGAAAGAAAGAACCGATTCGTGGGGGTGGGGAGGCAGGAGTCTGGTGAGATTGGGCAATAACCTGAGAGTCAAAGAAATTTGAAAAGAAAGAAATGAATAAAATGTACTTGTTTTCAAAAAAGTAAAAATAGCGTGTGTAAGAGCACTCATGATAATGGAAAAGATGTACCTCCTAAAGTCACGAGTGGGCTGGACAGAGAACAAACAACGAGGAAAAAGCGCCAGTGCAAAGCAGCGGCACGTGCAGGTGAACTCGGCCAAGATCCATCTGCAGGGCAGGTAGCGTGGACCCAGCACTCTGCGTAGATCTGACGCAGCACCATCTGGCACATCTAAAAATCCAGACACTGGAGACTTCCCTAATTAGTACTTGTCTTCAGTCATTAGCGGAAAAATAGAGGCTAGGAAATGTTAATTATTATCGATTTGAACTTTGTTTTCAAAGGTTGCTGTCTCTGCCCTGCACTCTTCCTACTTTATAATTCTGAAAAGTTTTGTTATAAAGCTCGGAAAAGGGTGAGAATTCATCCTTGGCTGACAATGCTTTTGTTTTCACCTGGCAAACATTATTTATGTCTCTGGTGAGGGAACAGAAGAGCTGCCAAGCAGTAACTTGCTTATTTATTTTATTTTCAGGGACAATCTCCATCCGTTAGAGCCACAGACATGGGCCCGACCCTGAAGGCAGTTAGGGAAAAGGCCGCGCACCTGAAAAGCTCCCCGAGTGACGCGAAGCGAGGGCTGTGCGGGGAGGGAGGGAGGCATCACACTCCAACTTTTTCCCCTGAGTCATTTTAACTTGCAGAAAGGTTTAGAATGCATATGCATCGCTTGTTAAGAAATAAAACAGCAAGCAACCAGCAATAATGCCTGAAATCATGAGAAACATTAAGTAACCCAAATTAGCCAAAGCTGAAGACTAGAAAAATGGAAGAGGAAGGCATGAGCAACAACAGAAAGTCACAAGGCAGATGCAGAGGTGCTCCGGATGTTAGCGTAACCCAGAGAACAGGTACGACAAAGAAAACACGTGGAGAACAGGGAGGTCAGCTCACAGGGCATCCTTCCCCAAAATTCAAAGGAAAAAAAAGCTCTTCTTCATGAATCCAAAGGAGCAAGAAGGTGCCTGTCTTCTCAAGCTCCGTGCTAAGGGATGAGGCGACCGGCACAAAAACGCAGAAGATGCCACAAAGCTAAAGGGCTTGGAACAAACGCAGATGGTCTTGGGTGTCTCTGCAGGAAGGCGTGAGCACTGAACGGGGGACAGGCTATTGGAGAATCTGCAGCCTTCAGAACGGTGGCATGACGACAGCACAGTCACTACGGAAGCCTGGCTGACCAGGTCAGGGGCCAGCGGACACCCAGCAGGTGCAGGAACAGGCGCTGACCCAAGAACGTGCTGGGTCAAGAAAATGTGCCCACGTCTGGAAGGCACAGACTTGGCGCTAGATTGTGCACCGGTGCATTTACAGTGATTTAAAGGAAGGAAGAGTATCATGTGCTCATGGCCACATAATCAGAGTGCTCACCAAACTGAAGATATAGGTGACATGTTTTTATAGAAAAACAAAATCTGCTCAGAAACAAGATAGTGCTATCATGAGAGACGCCAATTATTTCAACATCTGTTCATCAGAGTCGGCCCATCCGTTCTATATATTGCCTTCTGACAAGTTCTATTTTTCAGAATGAAACAGTGAGAGACGCCATGATTCTGGACTTCCAACCAATGGGTAAACTGCTCGGTAAAGTGGAAATGATGGAAGCCCTGAGAGAAAGTGACAAGGAGAAACTGAACTGTGTAACAGGCTAGGCACTGAAGCCTGGATCTACACAGAAATGGATCATGGTCTTGGAAGAAACACAGGATTTCAAAGAACTGACAGAAAAAATAAGCAGGTTCAAGTGACAAACGGGCTTGTCAGGCTCTCAAAACCCCCATTCTGACAATAGGAAAACAGATCAACTTGATGACGAAGAGAAGGATGTATAAACAAATGGGTAAAGAATTACGCAGTTACATGTGTTTCCTCGTCTTTTAAAAGGGCTCGTACGAAAGAGACACCCCTGACCGAGGACAACTGGGCATCACAAGAAACCTTAAGAGGTATGTCAAAGGCACAAAGCAGGAATGAGATGCGCTGGTTCCAAAATGCTACAGATGATGAAAAAGTGGTTTCAGGGGGATTTTGCTGTTTTTGCAGGTGGAGATGACAATCAGCACTGTTGGCAAAAGATGACAGAAAAAGCACAGTGCTCCAATTCCACTTTGTTCCTGACCTCGCGGCAGGGAGAAGGAAAGGGCAGAACTCACACGAGTAAGGAGGAGCTGAATTCCAAGAACAGAAGCCCAGACTCTCTGAACTGATTCCGGGCTACGGACCCACAGAAATGACATCCCAGGATCCTCAGAGAGCCTGAAGATTCGTTACAACGTTACAGTCAAATGAGAAGGGGGAGATGGCAGCAGAGAGAGGGAGGTCAACAGACTCCTTTTCCACACGGGGCTTCACTCCCAACAGCATTCTAAGATGGTTGTTAAACAGAGCAGATGTACAGTCACCAACAGAGAAAAGACTCTTGTCAGACACAAGTACCAGCTCCCCACAGGCCCAGCCATGCCCAGGGAAGGTGACTACTCTGCAGACTAGGGTGACACGTGGGCAGGCTGGGAAAAAGCCCATCTGACCAAGTCCCCCTTACAGACATAGCGGGAAGGTAAGACTTGGATTCCTTCACTTTACAAAGATGAACCAAGCCCCCAGCAGACTGGGCAATGAGAAAACAGGCAGGGAGCCCGCCCTGAGGTACAGAGAGGGAGACAACTACTCGGAGAACCGCAGAAAGTGCAGGAGGGTTTGACAAAGCTTTCAAGTCTCCAAGGCTGCAGTTTTTAGCTTCAGGGGAACTCTTCTTCCAGAATCCGATGCTCTCTGTATCTGTAAGTCGGCTTCAATTTTGTTTGTTCGTTTATTTTGTTCTTTAGCTCCTACACACAAGCGAAATTCTATGGTGTTTGTCCTCTGAGTGGCTTATTTCACTTAGTGTAGTGCCAGAAGGGAAGGGGTTGGGAAACTGGGTGAAAAAGCTGAAGGGACTGAGGAGCACAGACGGGCAGTTACAAAACAGTCACGGGGATGGAGAGTGCAGCCTGGGGAACAGAGTCAGTGGTATCGTGACTAACTATGTGTGGGGCCAGGTGGGGACTGGGAATATCGGGGGGACCAGTCTGTGAAGTATGTGACTGTCCTAAGCCCTAGGCATACACCTGAAATCAATACAAACATTGAATGTCAACTGTGACTAAAAAATTAAAAAATAATAATTTAAAAAAACAATATGATGAAAACTTACAAAGACTATTCACACACACACACACATACACAAAATTCTTTGCCTATAAAGTCCTCCATGAGATTTCAGGAGATTGGTGCAAAAGCACACACCCACACTCCTACCCACCCACCTCAGGCCCCAAAGAGAAGAGAAGCCCATTCTAACGTCAGAGGTCTGTGGTCCCGTCCTGTTCAGCGTCGTCATCAAGGCCTTAGAGGACGCCAGGGGATGCCTTCTGAGCAGTTAGGGTTAGGGGGCAAAGGTCTGGGTGCAAGAGGTGACCCCAAAGAGACGCACTCCCGTTTCTGTCCAAGAAGACGAGCTCGGGCCCGTGACCTCCAGGTGCTTGCCAAGAACTCAGGTGAGAAACACAGTGTCCCAGGGCCCCAGCCACTCCCTTAGTGCTCCCCGAACAGTGTGCCCCTGGAGCAAACCAGCACCTTCACACCAGTCACAGTCAGCTTCTCTCCTGCCATCGAGGGAGTTCTTTCTCGCAGTTAAAACAGGGTTGCCAAGGCACAGTCCGGCGTTGTTTTCCCACAGCAAGAACACCTGCACTCCACCTGACCGGTGACTTCCTTCAGACTGCATGCGCTACCAAACCCACTCGTGCGTACTTTGATTTTTATTTGGCCTCTTGGGGCTCACTCTGTTTGTCTTTCCAGCACAACTTGCTAGTCCAATCCTAGCTCTGTTTTACGGCTGTACCCTGACGGCGGAAAGAGTGGCCAGAGGGGAAACGCAGGCAGGGCCCTCACCACTGCAGCCCGACACAGAACTTCACAGGGGAGGTTAAAAGCAAAGGAAGATGTGTCGCACCCTCTGACCCAGTCATCCTCAGCCTGGTCCGATAAGGCTGCCAGGCTCTCCGAACAACAGTGACAGTGTCGGAGCGGGGAGCCCTTCCAAGTCTGTGTGTATCGTCTCCACTGGCTGAGAAAGGAAAACCTTGAGCTTGTACATTCATCCCAAGGCCTGGAAGGGAGAAGGGGAGGAGGTCCACACTGCCCAAAGAAAAAACCCATAAAACAGCTTTGGTTAACTGCCTGCCTCCCATCACGCATGCGACGTGAACAGATAGACCCTACAGCAAGATAAGGACTCGGGCTAACAGACCCCTACCCACATACCTATGTTTGGGGAGTCATGTCTCCTGGGGGAGGCTGCACCCCCTGTACCCGCCAATCAATATGAATCTTCCTCACCCTGACCTCACCAACAATGTGAGTCCTCAGAACAAAGGACTCACTCTCCTCTCTTGGTCTCATGGCTCTCTCAACATATAGGGGACCCCTGGCCAGCCGGCCTTTGACAGGGGGTGGAGGGGCCCTGGCCACCCCTTTTGGCCACCTGGCTTCTAGCCACCTGGCCCCTGGCCATCTGGGTGCTGGCCACCCAGCCTCCGGCCACCCTACCTCTGCCACCCCACTCGAGCCACCCCACTTTGCTTTCCTTTGGGAACTCAGCATTAATAAACTGCTTGCACACTGGTCGGCTCACCGGCCTGTAATTCTTTACTGCATCGGTGAGAAGAACCGAGTTTCTAGGAGTTTCTCCCATAATATTTTTATAGCCCTACTTTTAATTGTTATCGTAGATATCTGTTGTGTCTTGTAAGATACTTTATATCCTCTGTGGAACAAAAGATCAAACAGTCCATCTGTCAAACTGGAGAACGGAGAACGAGGTGGCCAGACAGGCCAGAAAGAACAGCAGCCACAATGAAGACGAAAAATGGCCTCTGCTGGCTGGGAAAACAAAACACACCGAACTACCGGAATGAAGTTCGCCAGGGATCGAGGTTACTGCTGTGCACAATGCCTGGCCTGAAAGTTTTTTTGGAAAGGAAATAAAAGGGTTTAGCTGGCCACCAGCTCAAAGACTGTGACGTGACAGGGATACCCCAAACACCGAAAGAACCTCCCTTTCTCCACCTGCTGTCCAACCTCAGAGTGGACGATAATAATCTTCAACCTCACCTCCCTTCTTACACAATATTGATCAAAGAGTCCCTCCTCCTGACGTCTCATTTAAAAACACGGAATACGAAGATAAATAGACGAAGCCGTTTGAACTCTTTAGAAGAAAAGCTCTACCTAAAATAACTCAATTTATTAAAACTATGACTAGCGCAAAATAAGTAGTAGGACACACTGATCCTCCCAAAAGGAGAAATATTCCTTATTTCATGGACTCTTCCAATAGTTTTCATCACATGGGAGAATTGTTTTCTTAACAAATTTAAAAGCAGCTTATTTTAAGTATTATTTTCATCTCCACTGACTCTAATACCACATCCAAACAGCTCAGTCCGTGCTGGTATTTTGCTAAACACTTTTTCTTTGACCAAAAATGCCGATCTTCACTAAGTATGTGATTTAGTAACATTCAGGCAGTATTATAAATACACAATTTTATGTGTCACATCTTTTTCCAAAAGGAAACTTTATTAGAACTGTAGCAAATCCAGAGAAGTAGTTAAAATGAATACATCTACTCAAACGAATTAAAATACTTCTAACATGTTCATTCAAAGCACCAGTCTTATCCACAATGGTAAGGAAAAAAATGACACCATTACCACATGCCCCCAGGAAAGCAGCAAGACATGATATAATTAATAGAATTAAACTGGGAACAGTTTTCAATAAAGAATTATGAAGAAACAGGGAGAAAAAAGAGAACTGCGTTGGGTTTTACAGACATAAAAAAACTGCCTACTAGTGATGTCAAAATCTTAAAAGGTTACTAGTCTTTAATTTCCTTCAGTTTGGGGCTGTTAATCATTCTTGGAGCTTTTTATTACACAAAAACATGGTATTTAACACAGAAACTGCAAAAGAAGAATTGGGCTAAACTCTAACATCTCCAGAACACAGGTAATGGTTGCTTAATCTAACAGAAATGGACTCAAATTCAGCTCGTGAATGACTTAATAATTCCTAAATTTAAAATCATTTAGCATGTGCAACAGAGTAAGAACTTTCTTTTTTTTCATTTCAACTTCTAAATGCTGTCCAGACGTTTTCATTTCCCTGAAGTAGAGAGCAGAGCAGAATCCTAATCCTATTTATTCCATTAAAAAATTTAAATGCCATGTTGGTTTTCCCTGATTTATTCTAAGAACAGTAGGCATAAAATGCAAAACTAAACTTCAAAGTAAAATATCTGCTTTCCTCTCTCTGTGCTTCAATTTCCCAAACTAGCCCTTTACGTCTAAAGATATTCAAAGCTAGCATCACATTCTCACTTGTGATTTTAGCTTTGAGGTAAAACGGCCCTTTCCTTCGTACCCACAGCAGACACTCACTCAGTTAGGCTGGTATCGCTTGGTTTTTGTTTTTTCCAACAAACTGAATTTTGGCCTCTAGTCATCACTGAGAAGACAGGACCGGTCCCAACTCAGAGGCCACCACCCACAGCGATGACAAACCTACGGTTAAGTCAAGTTGGTTGAGGTCTTGAATCTAAATGTCTTCTTACCTTACACACCTCATCCCCCAAGCTCAAACCATACTCAAAAATTTAAGAATGACAATCAAAAGAAGCACCCTGATCTTTCAGAGAGAATTTATCCATTAAAGAGGAGGGGCTATGGTTGATAGAAAAGGGTGACTGATTTACAGATGTCAATCCTTTGTAAGAGAGCAATTTTTGTCCTTACGATTCTAATGCTGTGAATTTCACTCATTCCTCCTATACTCATGCGAATCATTCATGGTCCTTTCATCTCTAAAGTGTGCAAGTTCAACCCTAAATGATGCCTAATATTCTTCCCAGCCCTTGTGTAACAGCTCAAAATGGTCCTGCCCTGTTTAACGAGATAATGAGTAGCTTTTCAGAGACAACAGACCAAAACTGCCAATAACTGAGCCCAAGCATGTGCAGAGGAGAGAACTTTGACCTATAGCTGTACCCGGAGCCAAAGACTCGCCCTCCCCTCCAACGGAACCAAAGAACCGGGACAGAACCAGAACTTAAACACCAGAACCCTCCAGAAGCCAAGGGTCAGTTGTCCAGGAAGATCTGGTGTTGACATCTCTTTACACTAAGTGGCCCAGCTCCAAGGTCCCCCAACTAAAACTTGCCCTCCCTCAGCACTTCCACACACCTGTCCCCCAGCCCCTGTGAAACCCTTGGCCTGGTCCAGCGAGGGAGGTGGGTCCGAAGCACCATTAGGTGTCTCATCTTCTCGGCTGGCGCCTTCTCGATCAATAAACCTTCCATTACACATAACTCTGCCGTTCTGAGTCTTCACCTTCACAGCACCAGGCACATGGACGTGGGTTCAGTAATACTCGCGCATTATAAATCTACGTTAGTGCCTGGACGTTTTATAACAAGACCTTAAAATGCACACATTAACATGTCTTCCTAATTGTCCCGGGCTGTTGAATGCTGGATCATTCTGCCTTCCTGGGTGTACTTTGGTAAATGAAACATGGCTTTAATTCCATGCCACTTAGTGTACCTTTACTACCCCTCTGGACTTACGTTCTTGCTAAGCCAATACTGTCCTGACCAGCCAGGCTATTGCATTTACTGGGGTAGTTTATTTGCCACCAATTTATAATCCTCTGCATTATCTAGTGAACTCCCACCTGCCTTGTTCTGCTTTAACCGAGTAATAAAGGCCTCCTAAATGAGACACGCTATCTATTTCAGCCAGCACTCAAAGGCACACCTGGAGATAAATGATCCTGGAGAAGTCGGAGGACACAGTAATAAGGAAGGGAGTTACAGAACAGCTGGTGGCAGATCGAGGCTCTCAATGTGGGGCCCCACAAAGGCCTCGAACAGAAAGCCGTCAGGAACTGTCACTGAGCACAAGGCGTTTCTGCTTTCGTGACCTCGGCAGGCTAATGATGTCAGTCAACTAGAATGGGCAGAACACTTCTACGCCTGAAAAGTGATGCTTATACTTTCAGTGACTCCAACATCATTTACTGAGCATCCCAGGCATGGTGCCATGGTCTGGGAATACAAAACTGAGTAGAACAAGGTCCCACAAGATGCTCAGTCAAATGGAGGAGACAGGTAAACAGCTAACCACAACACAAGAAAGGACCCCCCAAAAACCCGGAATTATCTTCTGGAGGGTGGATCCCTCGTAGCACAGGCTTCCCCAGCTAGGTGAATGTTCTAGGAACCGGTCTGTATCAGTGTACCAGCTGGCATTGTTGGGAGAGGCTGCATTTGGACTCGGTGAATTTTTTTTTTTTGAAGACTCTTTCAACGAGTTTGCCCATCTCATGATGGGTGATTCATGAGTGCACCTGCCCACACTTTGCTGAGTGTTTAGGGGATTTTGACCAAAAATGGCAAGGACCTCGGGCCCCACCCTCCCTGTTCATCGGATCTCGCCCCAAGCAACTCCTTTCCATTTCCCCAGGTGAAAAAAGTCCTCAAAGGGAAACGTTTTGCTGAAGTGGAAGATGTGAAACAAAAAACGGTAGAAGCACTAAAAGGCATCCAAACCGACAAGTTCAAAAAACTGTTCTGAGCAGTGGAAAAACCGTCTGGACAGGTGTGCTGCATCAATGGAGAGTACTTTGAAGGTGACTGAGGTTGAAACATGTAAGAATAAACACACAATTTTTAGAAGTAAATCCCCAGGGATTTTTGGTCCCCTCTTGTACAATGTGGTGATGAATGCTATATAGAGGGACAGCAGCACTGAGAAACAGAAAATGAGCCAAGAAAAGATGGGGGAGGGCATTCCAGGCAGCAGGAAGAGCAGGTGCGCAGGCCCGGAGTCAGGGAAGGATGTGACCTACGGGGGAACGTGAAGAGACGGTGGCCGCAACAGGATTTAGGGTGCACAGGAAAAGGAGTGGCAGAGGAAGCTCGTAATTTTTAGCTTGTGGGACGAGGAGCGTAATTTTGGAAAAGCTCTCAGAAGTAGCAACAGCAACCCTGAATAGAAAAGAAATGCAATTTCCTTCATTCTTCAAAAACCTCCCAGGCGAGGTCTCCTATCCAATGCTGCCACAGCAGTGTCTTTGGATTACCACAGCTTCTCTCCAGAAAGAAAACTTTGAACACCTTGGTGATGAAAGCCTCTCACTTCTATTAATTTTGGGTGGGACACCTGGATTTTCGAGGGGCCTACTACAGAGCCCCTGAAAAATCTGAACACACTCTAATTTTAAGAGGCTGCCATATGCTATGGGATCAAACTACAGAAATGTGTGTACAATATAACCGGTAACACGGAAGGGGTCAGCGAGAAATGTTTATCACTATTCCTCTCACACATTTCTTCCTGAAATCGTGTATGTAGCCCATGACTTGAAAATGCCTTGTCTCTTTTAGTATTACTCTTGAACCAGAAAGATTTCAAGAGTACCTCCTGGAAAAAAAAAAAAATAGCAGCCAATTTTTAAAATAAAACAATCTTACATAAGCCCTAATTACCACTTCAGTATTTGTAGACTAGATCTATATTTGAAGTGGAAAAAATAACACTTTTTGACAAGGTCTCTGAAAGGAGTGAGGAAAGCCACTATTATTTTAATAGAAGTGACTTTAAAACCACAAGCTAAATTCTTGACGCTGACATGGAATAAATCAATAAGTAGGTTAAAAGTTGGCAGTTAAACTACAGGAGAAAGCTAAATTAGTAAATGGAATCTTTTTTTTATTTGCAACAAGACAATCTTGTTACGTCAGTGTTCCATAACCTTTCAGGAGAGAACTTTGTAGGTAAGAACCCAAAACTGCTAGATGACGTTAGAAATGCCTTCTGGCCCTTTCCCCCTCCTCTTTTCCAACAGAAGCTACGTCCCCACATGCAGTGAGACCGTTTTGTGGGGAATCAGGACCACAGGTTTTAGAGAGTTGTCTCCCAGCAGTGAACCAACCAAGCACGGGACTCACATCTTATTTTAGGAACGAGCTCTGCAGGCAGAGCTGCCAGTCACCGTGGCTTGCTCTCTGACGGCCTGATCCATTGTCACTTCTATGGCTGGGTTACTGCTACAGGTTCAAGGTGCTCTTCCCTTTCTAGTTGGCTAGCTGCGGCCAATCAAGTTCATGCCCTGGGAGGAGAACACCCCCCACCTCCCGCCAACCCCGGAAGCTGGGTTCAAACCCAGAGAGCCTGGCTCCAGAGCATGCATGCCCACAATCCTCCTCTCCTCTCACACAGCTCCTCAGCTAGGTCGGGGAGTCAAGAACACCTGGGCATGAAACACTAGTAGTAACTACAGTAATAATAAAATAACAACAGTAATATTTACAGCAACCTGTAAAATCACAAAAGAAATACAAACAGCCAATAAATATTGAACTTCCCTGGTCATCAGAGATACGCAAACTAAAACCACAGGACCGGCCCTGGCTGGTGTGGCTCAGTTGGTTGGAGCATTGTCCTGTGCACCAAAAGGTTGTGGGTTCAATTCCTGGTCAGAGCATATGCCTAGGTTGCGCATTCAGTCCCCGACAGGGCACATATGGGAAGCAACCAATCAATGTTTCTCTCTCTCTCTCTCCCCCCTCACCTCCATCCCCTTCCCTCTCTAAAATCAATAAGCATGTTTTTAAAAATTTACATTTTCAAAAAAATTATCAAATTTTTAAAATATCAAAATATCAAAAAAATTTTAAGTATAATATCCATCTTTTTGAGAATGGTTCCAAGTGATATTATGACAGAATTATAATTGAAATATCTTCTTAAAGAACAATTTAGCAATATTTATTGAAAGTTTGTAAAATGTTGATGTACACACCCAAAATGCCACTTCTAGAAATTCTGTCAAACAGACATGCACAGAAATAAATATTCTCACTGAAACATTATTAAAAATAGCAAAAGATGAAAAACAACCTAACAGCCCAACAACAGAGAACTGTTAATATAAATTTGAATATCACTACCAAAATATCCTTTTGGGGAGAACATTTAGTGACCCTGAAAAAACATCCTGAATGTTCTAGGTAATGAAATAATATATACATTACGGTCCTAATTTTATAAAAACTAGCACATATGTGAACAGAAACTAAAGGAGGCAAGACAGGAGACATCCAATTCCGTTTTCCCTGGGGCCCTTGGCTCCAGGCAGGCCGGCTCTCACTTTGCAGGTTTCAGGAGGTGGCTGTGTAAGGTTAGAGGTTACCACTCCCACCTGACTTTTAACTCTGCGTTCATGGAAGTGTTACCATTGCTCCCGAGCTACACTTAGTTGACTGAAAAATTCAGTTAGCTAAACGTCTACAACCCTGCCAGGAAAGAGACAGTAAATTATTAAAAATGTTAATCCTGAAAAATGTGAAGCCAAAAGCGCCCACCATCATTCACTGGTGGCTAAAAACTTCGGCTTTACAGGCAGAGAGAAACGTGTGGATCTCAACTCTCCCCCTTGCCAGCTTCTCTAACGCAAAGGTGTTCTCGTTTCCTCCCTCGGTGGAGACACTAAAACCCACCTCACCACGCTATTGTAATTGGTGACTTAAAATACTTTGGACACAAGTGCGTGGTATAAATAGTACTTAACACTGACGTTGTTGCTGTTTGCATTAGCACTGGCTGTAACTCTTTTACCCCCGATTGCCAACGTGTCCGTTGTAGCATCCCCTGCCCTGGTGCAGGGTGTCCTTTGGTGTGCCCATCATTGGCGGAGCATTTTACTGCCCCTGTTTCCCAGGAATTAATTTCCTGAAACGTTTTCCTATCCCTAGTCCTCATCAATCCACATATAAAATGCTTTGTACATTAAAAATAGGAACCAACAAAAAGGAAAAATAAATGAAAACTTTTATTGCCAGAAGCATCAAGAAAAAAAATCCACAAATAAAACAGCAGCTAAAATAGTTCTTTTTACACAATTCTCAAAATGAGTGATCTTTGTAAATCTCTCAAACCGAGAGAAATTTAAATTATATGAAAACTTTCAAACTGAACAGCCTTAACCCTGTAGCTTTTTTTTTTTTTCTTAGAGGAAGGGAGAGGCACAGAGAGAAAGAGACAGAGACAGAAAAACATCGATTTACAAGAGAAACATCAACTGGTTGCCTCCCATATGCACCACAACCAGGGACTGAACCCACAGCCCCGGTATGTGCCCTGACCAAGACGGAACCTGCAGCCTTTCGGTGTATGAGATCATGCTCCAAGTAACCGAGCCACCGGCCAGGGCAGCGCTGCGGCTCTCTGTAGTCACCCTGTTTTCACCTGAGTTTGGCAATGATGAATTTTTCTTCCCTGAGTTTTGCCTGTGCCAGCACAGCTTTTCCAAAATTTAAAATGAAACTCTAAACTGAAGAGAACTTTTTCACAGCGCAAGGCAAAACTTGAATCCTCTTCCCCAATTGTTAAGGAAACTAAAACAGCTTCTTTCAACGAATGGCCCATGTCCTTTCCACATAAAGGAACTGAGTTTCTTCACATTCCTGTTTCATTTCCCTCCTACGGGATCTGGATTTAAAACTCTCTTCAAAGTACTTGAATGTGGACTTAGTCATTCAGTCACAGAAACCCTGCGCATGAACTTTACATTTCAGAAGCCAAACTGGAGAGGTGACCTTGAACAGGAATGGTCTTGTTTTCTTCATGGAATGAACCACAGAGTAAAAACCTATGACTTTCTACCAGTTAAGTCATTCTTGGCTTCTAATCCTTCATCAATTGTCCCCAAATTAACCAAATGTTTCAGACTATTACATCTAAAAACAAGCAAAACACACCTTTTCATGAGTCTGAAAATTTAATAAGGCAAATCCGTCACAAGGAAGCAGTCCAAACACCTGCAGACTAATCCTATTTACATGGCGTGCTTCATCTTAAGGAAATATGGAAAAAGATCTATTTTTGGACGCTTCAGTCCCAAAATAACCGTGGTGTGCCCACAGCCAAACAGCCAACATCAGCCAGCATCTGGGGCCCCTTTATTCGTCTCCTTTCTCTGACTCCCAAGCGAACAACAAAAGTTACTTTCATTAAAAATAGGTCAAGATGGATATTCAGGAGGTTTCATCGGAGGACAAACTTGGGGACAAATAAAAAAAGATAAGCAAGTGACCAATGCTCCATTTAAAAGATAATGGCAGAGGGGGGTCAGAAGTCCCCCCACACCACCACGTGCAGTTTCCCTTTCCACGATTTCAGTTACCTGCATTGAACTGTGGTCTGAAACTATTAAATGGAAAATTCCAGAAGTAAACAACTCCTAAGTTTTCAACTATGTGCCCATCTGAGTAGCGTGAGGAAATCTCACCACCCCGCTCTGTCCTGCCCAGGACCGGAGCATCTCCACACCAGACACTCCCTGTAAGTCACTTAGTAGCCTGAATGGTGATCGGATCCACTGCCACAGTACCACAGGGCTTGTGTCCAATCACCCTTATTTTACTCAATCATACCACATTCACATAACTTTTATTACAGCATATTGTTATAATCGCTCTATTTAATTATATTACTTATCGTTGTTAATCTCTCACTACGCCTAATTTATAAATTAAACTTTGTCATAGGTACGCATATAAGAAAATACATATTATATAAGAGGAAGCAACTCCATGCAACTCAACCTAATAAAATAACAGATTTTTATGAACCTTCCTTTCTTCAAGATGCCCATAATGCTCCTCTTAAAAGTCATCACAGTTTTTGCATAATGTAAGAGTTCGACATAATTTAGGTTGATGTTGATGGGCTTTAAATATCAGGTAATTTACTGATGAAGCACAGTCTAGTTAAACACAATCTGGGTTGGTTTTTATATAATGCACTAAGATCTCAGAAACTGAAGGTAGCACAGAACTGCCATTCTTTTGGACCTCAAGAACTTGGGGGGACGGGAACAGGATGGGGAGGGTGTGCCTTGCTAGGGCCCACCCACTACCTGGTTCTGTGGGTGCCATTGCTGGGTCAGCATGAACTGGGTGCTGTGAGGAAGCTGGGGCTCTAATGTAATCTGCCCAAGGTCACGGTGCTAGTGAGGGGCAAGAGTGTGATTATTCATTTCAGAGTCTGTTCACAGAAGAGAAACGGCAGAGGGCTTCTTCCCCGACACGGTCTTCTCCATTCCCTGACTCTGAGCCTCCTCTCCGGGCCTCTCCTCCCAGTGCTGCGAACACACACCCACCTGGGCCTGTGACATCTGCACTCAAAGGCCCAAGAGCTCCTGTCTCCCCTCCTCCAAACGCTATTCCTCCCAGTCTCCTTGTCTCCGCGAGTGACACATCATGGTTCCAGTCAGGCCTGGGGCTCCTTTAACTCTCTGCCCTTCCTCCCTTCCTCCACCCCTCACCCATAATCAAGGCATCCGCACATCAAACAGATTCCTCATCCAGAGCACTGCAGAGCTCGGGCCCAGCACCCCCCCCCACCTCCACCCCAGACACCTCGCCTCCTTGAGACCCATAAAACCCGTTCCACACAGGACACATCACCCAAACCATGACCCTTCCATTTGCACTTAAGAAAGTCCCAGCTTCCACCAAAGCCCACACAGCTACCGCCCTCATGTTCAGAGCTTTACCATTCTTCCTCCTGGTGATTCTTCCTCCTGGTGAACCGTCACAGAAACAAAGCCGGGGTTCTCACGACCTGGCAGTGGCAGGAGGAGTCAGGGCCTCGCCCAAGTCTCCCAGGTGTCCTGGTCATGGAGCCGCTCAGCTTCCTAGTGGTCTACTCCCAGCAACTTACCCAGCTCTCAGTTTTCTCTTCCGTCATATTGTAATAAAACTGCTTCTCCTCATATCACATCTTATGAGTAAGAGGATCAAATGAAACAATTCAAAAAAAATGCTTCGGAAAACATGATACAAAGTAACGTAAAATGCATGCTACCACAGAGATGGCGCTCAAGTACAGAGTTTCCTGAGCCTTTGTTTACAAGAGGAGTTAAATCAATCTAGCTAAAATAATCCACTTTTGTCTCTCATCCCATTTGGCTGAAGCCCTTTCTACTGCTTCAGAAGCCTGAAGCTAGACAGGAAAGCACGTGGCTGGCAACCCTGGTTCACTCCCGGATCTCAGGCTTTATCTTGCCGACAAGCAAGAAATAACCAGGCAAATCTTACAAATGTGTTTCTGACTAAAGCAAAGCAGGGAGCTAAAAGCCACAATTTGGAAGGCTGAGAAATCAGCCTCACCAGGCCCAGTCTCCCCACGCCTCTTCTTCCTCCCTCTTTCCAGGATGCGGAGGGCACGGCTCCAGAGGAAATGAAAACCCAGGGCTGTCCGGCCCTTCCGAACCGCAGGGCACAGGGCACAGGACCACTTCACGGCTTCTGCAAACTCGGCCCGCCAGCAGGGGCTGCCACCACGTGCCGCACACTGGCAGGCTGAAGAAGTCCTCACACCGTCATCCCAGGTACCAGCACGCACCCAGCTGTACATCTGTGTACACAGAAGACGGGCTGGCTCTCCAGCACGAGATCAGCCCAACGGGCAAGAAAAAGCAATGTGCTCCCGATGAAGTGAGTCCATTGCCAGGCAATGCACTGAAGTCAGACTTACTGACAAAGATGCAGAGATTTTTAAGAAAGCAGACCAACTGCTCCCGCATAACAACTTGCTGTGTGTGATCTTCCTTTCTGCAAGGTTGCCCCCTAAAAGGGGCCCACCAAATTGCATAGTCATCTCACTAGTATTATTCTATTCCATTTTCACTGGTTCTCTTCAAACACCTTATTTTATTTTAGTTCTACTTAAGTCTATCGGTTCTTTAAGAAATAACAGTGAGTTGACATCCAATATACTCAGACTATAGAGACGGAAATTGAGCTGTAAATCAAGGATCTGCAAATTTTTCTGCAAAGGGCCAGGTAACATTTTATGCTCTCTGGGCTACAAGCTGTCTTTGTCATATATATATATATATATTTCCCCCCCAATAACCCTTTAACATATAGAAAGACTCTTAGTTCTTAAGCAGGACAGGAGGCGGCCATGGGCCGTAGCTTAGCAACATTTTTGTAAATAATAATAACTGTGAACTAATGGTATATACAGAACATATACAGGTACATACAATGTGAAGTCAGCCTTTCATTTAAAATAAATCACACTGGCCCTGGCCGGGTGGCTCACTTGGTTGGAGGGTTGCCCCGTACACTAAAGGGTCGGTCCCCCGGTCACTTGATCCATGTTTCTCTCTCACATCAATGTTTCTCTCTCTCTCTCAAATCAATAAACATATCCTCAGGTGAGGGCTAAAAATTAATTAATTAATTAATTAATTAAATCACATTGGTTCAACAGGCTTCCTTTTCCTGAAACAGGTACTAAAACCAGGAATGCCTACAGCAGAGAAGGCTGGAGGAAATGCCCTATTTTTCATGAGGTAAAAAATTCAGCCCAGATATTTTTTTCTCCTCCCAACCCTGGGTGGTCAAGGATAAAAGGTGTTCACTATGAAATAATGAAGCATTACTTAAACAATGTGATATTTATAATGAAATTTAGATTAATACAATGTAGGTTAATATAACACAAATTTGTGAAGCCTCAACATTCATAAATAGAAACAAAGACAAAAAGCCAAAAACAGTAAGAATCAAACTCAACCCATCAAAAAGGGGAACATATATTATTAAGATGACTTTCTTTTAGGGTCTCGGCACTAACAATCGAAAATAGCACCAAGACTCTGGGAGGACTGGGGCACACAAGTGACTTGCTGTAACGGGTATTCCTGCTCCACAATGCACTGCAGTCCATCACACCTGAGATAATGTCACTCTCACTCAGCTGCTGCATTGTTACCAAGCAACAAGAAAGTGTCAGGATTAGCACTTGGCTTCATATACTTTTTATCGTCAATAAATCATGCTTCTCTTCTGCTGCTATTCTGGATGTAAATGATCATTAGACTTAGTTAGCAGTCTACAAGGGTATACAAAAAATGCAGTGAAGTTAACATGGCACATTTGCCAAGTCCGTGTTTTTTATGTTTACTGCTTCTTTGGGAGAAACAGCAAATATCAACACAATAGTAATGTTATGACTGATACAGTTATTTTGCCAAAACACTCAACTACAATGTGCCTTCATTACCATTCAATAACTATTTTTAAACCAATATTGCATTTGACGGAAATTCAGGGAAGCACATTGTCCTTAAATATCTCAGTACTTAGAAGCCAGCAGAGCCAACCACCTCACTCGGTTTAGTTTTATGCGGGCGTCATCATCTTCTCCGTCCAAGCATTCACTGTCTGGCTAAATCTACAGCATAAGAAGGTATGAGGAGCTCTTTCAGAGTGATTTAGCAATCAATTAAAAAAGTGAAATCCAAATGCATGAATAAAATCTTATATGGAAAACAATAAAAGAAATGTAAATTAGAGACACTGCAAAATTTAACAGATCTGAAAAGGAGTCAATATAAATGATACCCATCGCTCAGCACACCCACCCCAAAAGGTAACACTGGGAAGGGGATTGCGCCTTAGGATGAAGGCTCCCCAGGCTCACAGGGGGTGGGTGGGAAGCAGATGAGCCCCCTTTTTATACTGCATCCAACAGTTCTCTTTCCCGCTAAGCAACAACAAAGAAAACTGTTGAGTAGTCAACTCAACAAGCCCACGTGGGTGAAGGAACGAGAGCTGAGGTGAGCAGCTCCTTGGTGGTTGCCCGCACCCTTCTAGCTAACTGAAACAGTGAGCTTCACCAGGTAAATACTGAAGTGCAGTGAAGGGCGTTCGACACATCATGCTTTACCCCGTGAAAGGTCAAACTTGACATTTTGGCCAAGTCCTCATAAATACCATGTCTCCGCAGGTCAATCAGAGAATTCTGCATGTGAACACATGCCGCACAGGCATGAGCAGTGGTTGCTTATGTGTGGATGTGTGTGCTTGAAAGTGACTGCCTAATGAAGTTTCTCAACGTGGTTAGAAGTATTTAAGTGGTAAAAGCTTTCATTTTTTTCCCACTTACCCATTTTTCCTTTTAATGTCTGTTGGAAAAATTACAAGTTCCGCTGCTTTTGAAACTGTAATATCATAAGGCATTAGCAATCTAAAGATTAGGAATGAAAGAAGTTTGGGAGGAAAGGAATTATGTTTTACCTTTTGGCATTTTCCTTTTCTCTAACGCAGGAAGGAAGCTAACCAAATCTCTAAAACACTGGAACATTAATTGGCCTGCTTGGTGGAAATCAAATGTTCACAGGATCCACTGACATGACTGAATCATGTGGTCAAAATCCAGTGTGTTCCCACCTTCTACTGTAAAGAGAAATAACAGCCCCTTGGGTCAGCTCTGCTAACACGATTCATGAGGAGTTATCAACGCAAAGTTCTCTCAACAGGGCCAGAGCGCCACAAAGCCCCGGTGGCTCCGACCTCCAAATCACTTCTTCATTCACTCCGAGTTTTCAAGTCAGGTTTAGGTCTAATCAACTCTTGGGAGCTACTGCAAAATGAACTAAAAATACAAATTATATTTCACATAGCCTCAGGAGACAATATTACCATTACTCTTAAGAAAATTACCCTCATGGAAGAATCTGCAGCCCATCACCTTGCACTAGAGAAAGAAAGGGATGCCGACCACATCCATTCCTCAAACCCAGGGATGCTCCTGCCTCAGGTCTTCACACCCACTAACCCATCCATCTGGTCCTTCTGCTACCATCAGATGCTACTGAGCAGGTGGAGAAGAGCGAGGTGGGGGGCGGAGGCAGGGGTGTGGGGGGAAGGGGGTGTCTTTACTCAAGACATCTCCAGGAGGCCTGTTACTGACCACCGATCTAAAATTAGTTTCTTCTCCTGACATGTCATGTCCCCTCTCCTGCTTTGTTTTTTCCTCCTTAACACTTACCAACCCCTGATACGCTACGTTTCGCTCATTCACTGTATCTAATGGCTGTCTTGACCATCAGAATATAACCTCCATGAGGGCAGGGAGTTCGCTGCCTTGGTCACTGCTCTGTCTCCAGGACTTAGCACAGTGCCAGGCGTACTAGAATTTCTGATCTTTCCCCAAAGTAGAGTTATAACATCTAGTGCCTGTTAAAAAATAATAGAGGGAGAGAAAGTGTGAGGTGGGGTTGTGGACGGGCAGGAGTGGCCACGGACTGACCAGACACCGGAGCTGGGTGATGAGGTCAGAAGGGTTCACTGCTGTGCAAGTTCGCCATCTTTCACAATAAACCTCAAAAAGAAGAACGTCTAATGTCATTTACACAGCAGTCTTCACCTTTCGTCACCCACCAACCAGGAACAACACGTCTCTGCTTAGCAGGACGGCAGATGTCCCCTGATCCTGTCCCCGAGCTGCTCATCTAAGCAGAGATGGCACGAGGCAGGCACTGGCACAGAACACAGAAGTCCCAGTTCCCCAAGCTTGGCGTTTGAAACAAAAAAAATCTTAAGATATCAATGTGGGAAATAATTTTCCATATGTCCATACCTTGTGAACTAGAATTTTTTTTAAAGCAAGGGATTGATGAGCACGGAGGTAGCGGTTACCTCTGCAGGGCAGGCAGGCAGATGAAGATGAGTAGGAACAATCCTCTAATTCTTACGTTTGGTAGGTTCACAGTATTCAATGTATCATGGCGCTTCATAACTCACAAAGACCACAGGTACATCAAATTTGTGTGCATCAAATGCCTCATATGTGGCATATTGTATATAAGAGAAACTTCTTTCACAACATAGGAATACACTATAGTGTAAATAAAATAACTTTATTGAAGTTGTGATAGTGAACATACTTTAACTGAAAGCTGAAATTAGCTAAAGAGCTGAAAAAGCCTTGGGAAAACCTTGCTGTCTTCTAAAAGCTGCCAAGGCACAAGCCAGAGGAACCGGCTGGGCTGGGTGGTTTCGGCGGCCTGCAGCCTCGGCAGCCTCAGGTGGCTGGGTCACTGAAGGCATGGCAGGTTGCTTGCAAGAGACAAAGTGTCAACAGTCTCCTGAGTGAAGCATCCCCGCCCCTCCCTGGAGGTTCTCTATTATA
Source organism: Macrotus californicus (assembly GCA_007922815.1). NCBI lineage: Eukaryota > Metazoa > Chordata > Mammalia > Chiroptera > Phyllostomidae > Macrotus > Macrotus californicus. Next base: position 46,504 of record VMDR010003815.1, read on the forward strand.
AGTTGCTTTAAAAATATATATAGAAACAGATCACTTCTCCAGGAAAACCAGCGAGCACAGGGGAATGTGCACCCAGGAGACCAGCAGCACTCACAGGAAGTGGAAGGTTCGTTAACAAGACCCTCCAGGAGCCAAATGAATTCCCCTGAGAAGACTGGCCAGCCCGGCTGCTCCTGTCAGACATCGGGAACAAGGCTCTCTGACAGCCCCTCCCCGGCTGCGTCTGCACTTGAACGTGTGAGGTTTGTCAGGAAAGACATTGCCCACTCACACAGGGGGAGGTCCAGTTTCAACACTGCCTGCTCTAAAAAGAGAACCATCTTGCTGCATGAGTGCCGGAATGTGCAGCCATGTGTACTCATTTTTCCCGAGTAACTACCGGTTCCTTGAGGTAGGAAGAACGACACAGCCAGCGTTCACTCTGTCACGACTTTGTGGTGACACGGGAGGGCGGCTGCAGGTTTTTAGAAACACAAACTCCATGTTCACACTGGTTTTGCTAATGGAGAAAACAGACATAATGGATCACCTCTTTGCTTTTACACAACTCATGAGTTTGTTTCAAACACATCTGGAAGGGAAAACTTTTCCAGAAAGGAGTAACGTCCCACTTTTACAGAAACTAGAAATAATTTATGTCCTGGGCAGATCTGGTATTTTCTTTAACTCAAGATAAAATTATTGTTTTCCCTCTTCACATAAAAAAGCAAGAGACAGCTTATATGTTCCTTTGTCACCCTACTTCTTAGTCCAAAATATTTTAAAATGTCTAAGGGCATCATCATTAATATCTTAGATATTTAGTCCTAGCTGGTGTGGCTCAGTGGACTGAGTGCCAGCCTGCGAACCAAAGGGTCGCCGGTTCGATTCCAAGTCAGGACACATGCCTGGGTTGCGGGCCAGGTCCCCAGTTGGGGGCATGTGAGAGGCAACCACACATTGATGTTTCTCTCCCTCTCTTTCTCCCTCCCTTTCTCTAAAAATAAAATAAATAAATAAAATATTAAAAAATACCTTAGATATTTATAGTTCTAACCTCCTCAAACATCAAGTGACAGGCTGTAACCAGGAACAGAGGCTGGGAAGACTCCCTGGGGCACTGGCCCGTGGCTTCAGGAGACAAGCGCTAACCCAGACTCTGTACCGGAAGGGCTCTGTGTCCTCATCTATCAGAGGAAGGAGATGAGCTCAGAGTCCTGAAACAGCCTTTGTCCGAGACACAGGGCATCCTCATTGTGACAGGTCCCACTGCTTCAGGTACTGCAGCACCAGAACTGACCATAAATCACCACATTTAGGGAAATCTGTGGAAAGCTGCCAAGTTCAAAGAGGCTGCACCACAGAACAGAGACCAGAGAAAGACTGAATGGACCCACAGGGCCAGTGACCACAGGGTGGTGCTTTTCTGAAGGCCGTCTCCAAGGTCGAGGGTACTGGAGGAAAAAGACCAAAACCGGAATAACTGACAGTGAAGGCCCAGGACACAGGGATGTGCCGGTCAAAATCTCCCTATCTGCTTGAGTGCTACAGTGAGCAGTGAATGGGCCACGTGCGGATGCTCAATATCTTTCAAAATCTGAAACATCATCCATTTATGATGACTCGAGAGCACTTCATAAAATAACGGGAAAAAGCAGACACCCTGGGATCGGTCTTTCTCTGGTTCTTGCTGAGCTCCATCTAGCTGTGTGACATCAGGTAGGTAACTTAACCTTCCTGCGTTTTAAAGTCCTCCTCTGTAAGAAGAGGAGAATAATGGTTCCTACCTCACAGGACTATTACGAGGATTAAAATCATAATAACTGACATGAGAAATGCAGCAGTAACTAACATACAGGGCCCAAGAGAAGTAAGGCCTGCCTGAGTGTGGTTGGTAGGATAATAATAGGGGCATAATGATTTATAGTTTTAATTTGAACATTTCACCTAAAATACCCTATGATGTGCTTGAGTGTGATAGTGTTATGTTACAGAATTACATGCTTATGGTTTTAGTAAAAGATTTTGTGATAAAAGAAGGAGCGTTATTTGTGCCGGATCCTGTATCATAAATACTTGCTTAATGGTAGCTATTACTATTGTTATATTTAACAGGAAGAAGAGTAAGTGTGTAATTTATGATCTCTGAAGACTCCTCGTCCACACTACACTTCACAGTCGTCCATCACACCAGGCCCACTGCCACCCAGGGCAGGGCAGGGCTAGAGGAAGGGACTGCAGCATCCCGGAGGCCAGGGCAAGTGACGGAGTGCACAACGCACACAGCAGAGCAGGAGCTGAGGTCCAGGACAGTCACTACTCAAAGTAGTCCAGAGTCACAAAGTCGAAATAGCCTTTCCGTGTCAGAAAACACCCCATCCGCTCATTCTCCCCAATTCCCATCTAGTCCCTGTTCTCGAGCGCACAGTTCTTACAATACAGCCTACGGACGTGTGGACCTCTCCACTCTGAGGACGCAGAGGGCTAGGTTCACAGTGACCTCTTGTCTCGGGAGCTGTCTGGCTTATATTCTCAACTAGAAGAGCAGACTGGACTTGGACTTTATCTTGATCCTTCTAATGAAGCTCTCTGTCCAGCAACACTGCCTGCACCTGCACTGATCGACACAGGAGTCAGGAGCCACACCGGCTGCCAAACAGAAACCAAATTTTTAATTAATTTCATTTTCATTACCTTAAAATGTAAAAGTCACCTGTGGCTAGTGGCTACCACGGTGGGCAGGGCAGGGTTAGTGAGCTGGGGTGGCTGCAGTCCGCAGCACTGAATTAGGGGGCTGGCCCGGGTGGGAAAGAGCGCTGGGAGAGGTCACAGGTGTGTGTGCAGAGAGGGACAAGCCTTAGTCCTGTCTGCAGGCTCTGTTCAAGGCTGTGATTCCCCGTTCCCTTCACCGAAAGAGAGCCTCTCTTTCCAACATCCTCAGTGAGGCTCAGATACTTAAGGGTTATTTTCTGCTCTTAGAGGAAATAAGATTGGCTGAAAAGAACCAGATTATAAGAGAGAGAAAAAAAAGAACTTTACCCAGGATAATACATGATGTCCCTTGGTACTCAGAGAATAAATATTGAATTCTGGCAGTTTTACAAAAGCATGTCAAATCAATAGAGTGTTAAACTATCAATTATTTTAAGCTGTGTTAAAGGCCTTTCTTCAGTAGTGTTACAGATGTGTGCAATACACAGGTCATTAAAATGATTCAATAAATAATTTTTTTTTAAAAAACAGATTACACAGAGAGAGTAAACCACATTTTCCATTTTAAATGAAGAAAATATACTCAAGCCATTGCAAAGGAAACCACCGTGCCTGGGTCGAAAGCACCACATCCCCTGGCACTTTAGAGAAAAAAAACCTCACTTTCCAAGGGAGGAACAGAACTGCAACCCGTGATTCCTTCAAAAATACCGCCGCGCAGCCTCCGTGAGAAATACCGCCCTGGCCCCACGGGGCGGAAGCAAAGGATGTCACACACAACATCATCACGGTCGTGAGAAAATTCAGGAGCACATATTCTCATGTCCAGATCCTGAGATGGGCTCCTACAAATCCTTCCCAAGGGAAAACCGTCCCAAACTACCATGAAAATTTATTTCAAGAGGATCAAGAAGGCGCCCTGAGCCTTGACTCGAGAGTCATCTGGGGTGGGCTCTAGTGCCTTTCCCTCCCCGCCCCTCCAAGGTACCTCGGCCTGTCTCTCTCCCAAGCTCCAAGGGCCTTTCTTCTGCCTCCGTCACTTGTTTCCTGAGCCCACACAGCCCAGCTGGTTCACTTCTGCTTCCTCTGTAATTTTCTAAATCAACTTTCTCTTATAACTTAAGAAAAAAAGAATCACTTTGAAGTCTCCTTTGGGGTTCAAACGTGTATAACCAAAATGGTGGAGTTTTAAAATAAGCACGCTTTTCTGCCACGGAGCTTTAACCCCAGGAAAGCTCTAGAATTCTTCAAGTCTCTCCCAAATTCTGAGGTGCCCGAAGGAGAGCTGGTCACTGCCTTGATGCAATTGCTCCGAACGGAACCAATCAAGCCCTTACTTGCACTAGGTCTCCTTCCTTAAAGAATGCCCAGTGTCTTGCACAGTGAGAATGCACTTCTCCTGATACAAACAACTATTTCCCTGGGGATCTGGACACAAAAATCCCTCCTGGGGTTCCACCCGAGAAGGTCTGTTTGACTCAAGCCCCATCGTGACGTGCTTCCCACAGCGAGACTCCAGCAACCAGAAGGCTCCTATCGCAGCAAAGCTCCAACGGCCACATATTTAAATCGAACCCCTCCACATCCAAAACGGAAGGGTTCTCCTTGCTTGTCCTCCAAAATGCAAATGAACCACTGCACATGGTCTTGGGCTGGCAACACACAACAGCAAGTGAGAAATTAACAGCAGAAAAAGAGAGGTAGCCTGTGCTCTTCTTACCTCGACCACTGTGGTTTGTGCAGCTTTGCACATGGGCAGGTTGAAATTCCGCGCACTCTTCCTACATTGGCGGGGGGAATAAGACCAAAAATCAGAAGTGTCCCCTTCAGCTTGAATTAGAGACTAAGAGAATTTCTATAGGCTAAGATTCTGTGACTCTTTTCAAGAGTATATCATCCTATCTTTTGTTAGTCAAGTTTTTTCTTTAACATTTTTATTTTCTCAATTACAGTTTACCTTCAATTAAAGCTTTATGAATATTTTATAAGTAAAAACAATCTAATACCCACTTCACTCAATTATAGTTTTTAATGTGGATGAGGAAAAGAGGAACTATTTTTTATGTTCAATATATATAGATTTTACACAGAAACATAAGATGGATATTAACACATGTAGTTAAAACTGAATCCATTAAATCTTTTAACGAGGATGCCATTTTGTTTGTATAGTTGAATGGTTCACTAAACTTGCTCCTATTAAAATATTAAGGAAAAGTAGTAAGTATTTCATGAGAGAAGGTATAGCAATTATATTCACTGTTAAAGAGAAGCCTACTCTGCTGGAACGAGATGAAACATTCACTGGTGATTTGTGAGTCACCGATAAAGATCACTGCAGAGAACCAATTTCTAATGACATTTTTGAAAGTATAACGCCCACATAAGACCCTGAGGTATAAAAATTTCAAGAAGGTGCCAATTTTGCTGATGCTTTTGCATTTCCAAGTTTCTAAATTAATGCACTTCCTCTAATCATAAAAATTTAAATATATTTTTGTTTCTGAGAGTGTAAATGAAGGGCAAAATTTCTTCGGGAAAGGGAAATAAGTTCCTAGCACTTTTAGGCCGCCAGTGTTTATTTCACTCGGATGTGAGGACAGGTGCAAGGACAGGTGTGTCTGAGAGGAGCCCTTGTGAGCTTGCCCACGTTCCTGCCGGAATCTGCCTGAGGTCCAGCTTCAAGAGCTCCCAAGGCAGAGCCGCCAGAGGCAGAGAGGGGCAGGGCTCCCCCAGATAACTGTGGCCTGGACACGCCTCTGGACCAGTCGTCCCACTCAATGTGAAGGTCATCCTGGAAGTCAGTGACTGAAGAATCCAGATTACATGACCACTGGTGACAAACACAGCCATTCACACCGAAGCTCAATGTCCACTTGAACCACAGGCAGAAAGTCCGTGCTTACAGTAACAGCCCTTGTGTAGTCGTTAGACAACAGGCCAGGCAAAGAGGGACAGGGTAAGCTGGTGGACATGCTTTAAATAATTCATTTTCCTTTGTTACTACCCAATTTCATTATTCCTTTTTTAAACAGCAACTCAACTTGGCAAACACTACACCGAAGTGCCGAGTACAGCAGACATGAAGCAAAAAGTCTTCTGTAACTGCCAAAATTACTTGGCATTCCAAAAACTAGTTGAATTCAAGAAATCAAATATAGGATTAATATTAAGTTCTTCAGAAATGAACAGAAACGACATGGGAATGGCCATGGAGACTTGAATTGTGACCGCACAAAAATGCGTTTGGTAAAGGCAAAAACTGCTACAAGTGGCTGATGACAATATGGCGAGAAAAAGTAATCCCTGTAACCTAATAGATGAGGCTTTTAATACCACACATTTTGAAAGTCTTATTTTGAAAACTTTACGTGTATTTTAAATTATGGTATAATTTAAAAAACAACTATGTAGTTTATAAATCCAAAATATTAAATACTTGGCATTAAGCAAGCTTAGGGTGATCAAAAGGCTTTAAAATCTATTAAGCCTGTGGATGAAAATCTTTAGCTATCCAGTTAATGAGAATGAAAGGTCAGCAGTATTCAGGTTAAACAGCTCAGCAGACAAAACCTTTATAAGCATTTCCTGGTGGACTCCAATCGGATTAAAAAAGACCTGACCTAAATAATTATTAGCAGTATCTTCCCCAAATATCAGAGTAACTTACACATTTTAAGACAATGCATGTAAACATTGGGTTACCCAAAAAGTCAGTTTAGTTTTTTTTGTAAAATAAAAGACACATTTTCCATTTTCACCAATATCTGTATTGATTTGGATATTTCGAGTGTGTCAGCTCTCCCCCACTGGTATAAGCTGATTGTTCTCAGGGTCTTGATTCGATCGCTACCAACTTCTGTGGGTCTACCTGACCTTAGAGCATCGTCCAGGGTGAAATCTCTAGCACAAAACTTCACAAACCACTTTTGCTACATTCGATCAGTCACAGCACCTTCTCCGTACCTCGCACAAATCTTTTTTGTGTTTCAGTTGCATTTTTACCTTTCCTGAAATAATAAAGTATAATATGCCAGAAATGGTGCTTATTTTCTTCCATCTTCAATATTAAGATGGCTACATAAAAATTCACCAATTTTGCTGGGGGTTTTTTATGCACGCTGATATAACAGCTGTCATGATACAATCTAACAAAATTGTTTCCAATGATGTTCAAGACAACTGAGCGCTACTTGAGCCACATTATGGAAAAAACCAAATGGACTTTTTAGCCAACCCAACTACAGAATCAAAATCAAATAGAACTGTGTATTTCTCCCAGTTTTCGAAGCATGTCAATATTATAACTGCTCCTGACGACTAAAATTCACAGGGGAAAACATAATTTGAATGTGACTAAAATGCAAGAGTATATAGATTCAAAGAGTTAACAAGCAGAGCAACGCGGACATCAACCAATCAGAACACACTCCCAAAAGTACTCCAAGCCAGCGAGCCCCTGTTCACACACACACTCACACACTCACACGCACGTGTGCGTGGGTACCTTTGATTTCAAGCCATTTTAAAATAAAGTTTTAAATATCAAACACTTAAAGATACCCATGCTGTAAATCATAATTCAGGAGCTGTCCAGTGGCTGAGATGCGCCCCATTAATATTTTTCAACGCTGCCACACTACCTGAAAATGATGTTTCCAGCACGGTCCGCCTTCCAGGCTTTCACCAAGGCAAAGTCCCCTGTGATCGCTTCCTCCAAAATGAAGTGTTGACCGTTGAACTCTCTCACCTGCGGGAGACCGAGAGGACACGGTCAGGTGTGCACATGGCTCCTGTTTGGCCACGACAGGTCCTCTGACAGAGGCGGCCATGTGGGACGCGCGCTGAGTCAGGACAGGCTTCTCCGGGAGAAGAGAATCTAGACGGGGACCTCCAGGATGAGCAGTGGGAGGCGGCTGGGACCGTGTCTGAGTGCTAGAAGGGCGAACCGAGGGAACAGCATGTGCAAAGGCTCAGCCACAGGCGAGAGCTCGGCCAGTCCGAGGAAGGAGGTACGGACCATGCTCGCTAGTGTTCACTTCGTTACTCGTGTGCAGGTTCCAGACAGCCCCTCTCTCCCTGGACCCCAGAAAAAACTATGCAGTTTCCGTGAAGTAGCCAACGTGCTGTTTTTATATATGAAATAGTTATAAAAGTCCATTCATCTCTCCTCATGAACCTGTAATCACCTGTGGAGATCCTCACTGAATTCCTAGAATCTGCAGATGAATTTGGAAAGAACTGACATACCGTTTCTCCCCATCCATAGGCATAATGTTTTTGAGGTCTTCTTTTACCTCTCTCAGTGGTTTTGTAGCTTCACCCCAAAAGCTTTGTATGTATTTTTTGGGTTTAGTCATAGGTACGTCACAGTTTGTGATGAATGTTATATTTTATTCTATTACTCCTTGTCTTCCGTCATTTCTGGTCTAATGGAAAGCTATTGACTTGTGCACGTTTACCGCCTGTGGTCCTACCGTGAGTGCAGGGGAGAGGTGGCGAAGAGAGGGGTGCAGCAAACCCGCACATGTCACTGGAAACAGCGGCAAAGCCGGGCTCCACCCGGCACCGCACAGGCAGAGCTCTATTCCCGCTCCCACTGCACCCCCTAGTGGGCAAACTGCGCGCGTTCGTGGGAAGCGAGGGGAGACAGTTTGGGTGCGTTTACTTCTTTAACTGTGGTTTAAAACCAAAATCCTTTCTTAAATAGTAGCCTCCTTAAGCAGCACGACCGCACTGCTGACAATACCTCCTGGGACTCAAACGGTTAAGGACATTGTCCCACCTTCCTGCTAAAAAAATTAATCAATTTACGGAGTCATTGATGAATGAGGATCTTATTACTATGAACTCAGACAAATTATATAAAAGATTCATAAGCTGCTCATCAATATATAGTTTTTTGAAGAACCTTATGGATTTAAGAGCCGTCACTGTAAACATCAGTGGTAATGTTCACCTTCAGAGTATTTTACATACAGATCTGGAAAACTACATATATATCTAAATACATGCTAACCCAAGGAAAAGTAAAAATTAAAAAAATATTGTTTTAAAATTCTAACTACATAATTTCCTGACAGATATGCACACTAGCGGTTGGTTTTAGCTATGACTCTAAAATTTAAAAAATGAAGGAACCGGTTTTGTCAAACTAGCTACCACACTCCCTGGAGAGAGTCATGCACCTCACTGCCTCAGCTTCCTCGGCCAGTCCTTTCTCGAATCCACTCCAAGCAAATCTTCACCACTGCCGAAAGTCCTCTGCTCCAGAAAAATCATTCTTGAAGTTACCAATAACATCTCCGCTTCCAAATCCAGCGGTGGCTTCCAAGGACGCCACCCCCACCTCTGCACACCTCTGGCCACACCACACCCTCCTTCGTAAAATCTCCCGTCTCTCCAACCACCAACGTCCTGGGTTTCCCTTTCACTCATTGGATGCTTTTCCATTCTTCGCTCCTGCTCCTTCAAGGCCTCAGCCCTACCTTTGAAAATGCAAAACAGGTGCTCTCTATCCGCTTTCCCCCTAGCCCACAGGTGGCAAACACAAGGCCCACAGGCCAAATCCAGCCCTCCACCCTGTTTCTACCCGGCAACAGGGCTGAGCTCCTTGCCCCTAATTACATTTGTGCAGTCCTAAAATTACATTTGGCCCCTTGAAGGCAACTGTGAGGCTGATGTGGCCCCCGGTGACAATGAGTTCGACACCCTTGCCCTAGCCACTCATCTTGCCCTGGAGACTTAAACACTAACGCTGACCCCAGCTCTGAACGCTCCCCACGCTGGAGCCCACTGAGCACCCCTCTTGGAGACAAAGGGAGCCTTACACACACCAAGTCTCTGCTGAGCCCTTTGATTGCCCCAAGCTCGGCCCATCTCAACGAGCAGCATGCGGGTGCTTGTCTTTTCTCACACCCACCACCAACATAAATCCCACTTCCAACCACTCCTCACAAATTCTACCGGTTCCACTTTACATTCCCACCTGGATTAATGCGACAGCCTCTTCACCTCTTTCACTGCTGCTGCTCTTGGCCCACCGGGGGTGCGGGGGACAGAAAAAACACTCACCTCCTAACAGCTCCAACTTGCCAAAGTGTAACTCGGACCACGTCACTCCCACCAACTTTCTGTCTGCTGCTCACCAACCTCTCCAACTCTAAACTCCTGTGATCTGGCTCCTGTCTCTCTTCAACCTCTGATCCTACTGCTACACTCTGCCTCACCTACTCTGTTCCAGTCTCACCAACCTGCTGTTCCATGCACAGGGCAAGCCAGCCTCAGGACCTCGTCCTGCGTCCTTCAGACGGGATCACAACCCTATGTCAACTCTGCCCAGCTCATTCTCCCATTTTATTCAGGTCTCTGCCAAGTGTCACCTCCACAGTTCAGGGCAAGCCTTCCCGGAACCCAACCCAAAACACCGCCTCCCTGGCCACTGGTCACTTTCTCTGCCTGACCCTGCTTGATTTCTCTTCACAGTATTTTCAGAACATGCATTGATCTCTCCTTCTCTCGTCAGTTCCTCCACTTCAGGGGGCTGGGTCTCCAGACCACCCTTTTCCACCACGCTGAGGCCAGTGCCTGGGAAAGAGTAGGAGATCGATAAGTATCACCAAATGAAGGAATTCACTCACTTCCTACAGTAAGCAAGGGAAATCAAGAGCTACCAAGAGTTGCTTCAAGAAATTACTCATCATGTTCCTAGGGGATCCAGACAAAATTACAAAACTACTAGATTCACACACCTGACTCCAGGAACAAACAAACCAAGGTGTTCCGGACAGCGTCTAGTCTACCCTATGTTTCCCCAGGGTGAGTTAATACCCACAAGCTCTCAAAATATGAGCCCAATTTCTCTGGGCATCTTTATCTGTATTACTAAGATCCACTTTATACTGAGACTGCTGTCTTTTACTTGGTCAAGAACTTTTTGAACTTAATCAGGCAGTACAGAAAGAAGCAAGACAGAATATAAGAAATGTTATAAAAGCTGAGCCCACCTAGGTCACCCCAAGCAGAAAGGCAAAGCTCCAGAGGACAGGCTCTGCTCACAGATAGCACTGAACAGCAGGGGACCCGTCCAGTGCCCTTGTATCTTCCCTGGAGAGGAGGTGCAGAGCTGACCCTTCTATGAGCAGAGAGGCAGTGAGGGACCACCCCCACCCCCCAGACTGAGTCTCTACCTCCCTAGAGATGGGCTGGGCATTTCTACAACCCGTGTTAACTTTCTTAAGCCATGAGCCATGTGGGCAGGGAGAAGGGAGAGATTCCAAAACCACAGTAACGACAGATCAGCCTGTGTAAGTTTAAAAGTTGGCTCCAACTTGAGTTACTTCAAGTATCTGGAGTTCTAGTCTTTTCTACTGTGTGAGTGAGGTTACCAAGCACAAAGGCAGCTCAAGCGCTCCAGTACGCAAAAGCGGGGAGGCCGGTGAAACCTCCATTCACCCCACTACATAGTTGTGTCTCCCGTTTTTCACACTGCACACAAACTTGGGGTTTCCTTGGCCTTTTTCTTTTTGTCCTTTAATCACAGAAGAGTTCCAAGCAGAATAACATCATGCATCTATCACACAGCTGCTCTATGTCCCACCTAAGCAGAATCAGCAACTATGAAGGCTCCTCCATTTATAAAAATCTACCCCCCAAATTAATTCAGATAACTAATCCTAACCCGCATATCTCATATGGGTTCCAGGTTCTTGTCATTTACTTATTCTGGTTTCTCCACGAGATTTCAATGACTAGCAGATGCTCAGCTTTGGCTGGAAATTTTACCTGACACAGTGACATTCATGGATGGCAGTGTTCGTTCTCACACCGAGGTGACTTTACACGTGGTTTCCCAACAAGCCACCAGAACCCCATGCGGGCAGCGGCGGGCAGTGGCACCTGACAACGGCACTCCTTACCTCTCTGGGTTTGCTGGCGATGGCGACGCTGCCGTCCTTGTTGTACTTGATCGGTGCCCCTCCTTCCTGCACCAGGGTCCCGTAGCCGGTGCTGGTATAAAACGCAGGCACCCCAGCCCCGCCGGCACGAATCCTCTCTGCAAGTGTGCCCTGCAGGGGAGCAAGCGAGGCCGTGGGCAGGGCAGGAAGCACACTTCTCACGGGGACACAGGCGTGTTGGGACACCGCACCTGCTCTCCAAACGGTCACTGCTCTAAACGGAACCCAGCAGGAAAATGGGTGCATCTCACTAACTCCCTGTGCTGGAAGACTAATTTAAAACAAGCACAGCCTCTCTGGAGGACAACCTCTCTTCTGAACCCGCAAACGGCAACTGCTTATTCGCATAATCATATTGGTGGCTCCCGTGTCCTGCTGGTTTCCTGACATCAGTCTATCTATAATATGTTTAAATGCATTTTCGAATCTGAACTGTGCCTTCCACTACACACCCTTAAAAACAAAATCAAAGTTTGTGTCGCACTGTGCGTTATATGTAGACATGGCATGAATCTTATCATTAGTGACAGTGAGTGGCTTTTATAGAATGATAACATAAACTGTTCAAATGTATTTAGAACTCACTCTAAACCATCCTCATAAGTATTCTATCTGCAATGCCTTCTAAGAAAAATCCAAAGTTGAGCCAACAGTACAACACATCAGTTCACTGGTTTTCAGAAGCAAAGGCCACTGCAAATTTTGATCAGAGAAGACACAGCTGCAGGCAAAGCCTCTCTGTGCCTGCGACCGGCCCTCTCCGCCCCTCCCAGGGACCAGGCATCTCAGACCTGATTTCCGAGCTCTCTCCCACCCCCACCTGCCTTTCCACCCAGTGGGCCCACAGGGGAATACACTCGGGCCGGAACATTCCTGACACCCTCCCTAACCCAAAACTGCTGTTCCGGTCCAGCTACCTGGTGGTCATACTAGAGAACGAAATGGCTAATCAGTAGTAAGAACCAGGTTAGCTATTAATGACAAGGTGTTAACATAGCCCCAACCTAAAAACAATTTTCTACTTTAACTGGGCCCTTTAGATGCTGAACCCAGAGAGCGACTGATGATCAGGATGGCAAACCATTCAAGCACATGGATATCCTGGGGAAGGAGGGCCTCACGGCTCAACCGAAAATCTTGCAGGTAAGCCCTTCCCTGCTCCGTCCAATGGACAGAGATGGCTCCACTTTGTGTTCTGGGTGTTTTATGTTAACAACATTCACCAAAATTCAGTCCTCAAACAACTGAATAGCACCTCTAGTTTAAAATGCTTCTTCACACCCACCCACCCTGAATCACTGGATTCCTTCTCTGTGTCCAGCTGGGCAAGGGCCTGAAAACAGCCTTTCTGCAGAAGGACCTGTGCAGGCGTACCCAGGCCCCCCACCTCCAAGCCCCAAAGGGAGTCCTGATCCCTGGCACATCATCAACACGCCTTCCAGGCTCTCAGCCACAGAACAAGTCGCCAGAGCCAACGTTTATTTATGAGCCACTAAACTGGGGAGGGAGGCCCTGCCTCCTTCGGCTCAAAGAGAGACTGTAAAAGAGACATTGAGGAGGCTCCTCCCCCATGTGCATGGCCTCCTGAGGAGGCTCCTCCCCCACGTGCACGCCCTCCGACAAAATAAGAAGAATGCGAAGGATCTAAAGGTTAATTTTCAGTAGCTTGAAGCATAAGGTATCTCAACGTATAGTGTGAACAGGAAAAGTACACACTGTGCACTGAATTATGTCCCCCCAAAACTATTAAAGCCCTAACCCCCAATTACTGACTGTGTTTGGAGAAAAGGCCTTTGTGGGCGTCATTAAGGGCAAATGATGTTGTAACGGCAGGTCCCTGACCCACAGCATCAGGGTTCTTATGCAGACCTTGATTCCCACAAACACCTGCAGAGAGCGTGCTCTCCGCTGTTCCAGACCCTTCAGTGCGGTGCTCGCCCAGGACAAGCGCGGGCTGCTCAGCCACGGTGCAGGAAAGGAGGGGAACCCTGCCAGGTGAGTTGTGGTGGCTGCCTGCTTTGCAGTGACACCCCCCAGGGGCCTGGGCCCCGACCCCTGCACCTCCTCTGATGTCATCAGTTTTACACTCAAGGACTCGCTCTCCTGACACGCCTCGGCAAGACCAGATTCCACACAAATTCCTAATTCCGTGGTTCCTACGATTGACTGTGAGGATAATCCTCACACACCTCAGCAAGTCCTTTTGCTTCCAGCACAATTTACATTAAAATATAATTTCCATTCCACTTTAAAATGTATCCCGTAGCCTAGGTACTTTTATTAGAAATACCTCCTTTTCCTGTTGCGTAGCAACAAAAAATATTAGCTAGACTCTGGTAATGGACAGGTGTGACCTACAAAACAGCATTCTCGCTGCCTTACCTGTCTTGCACAAAGACATTTCTAGGGAGCAGAAGATACACTCTAAACCAAGTGAGTATTGTAAAAGAAACGCAGAGAATTTCCTTACCTGAGGTGTCAGCTCCACTTCTAATTCACCAGATAAGTACTGTCGTTCAAATTCTGCATTTTCTCCCACGTAGGAAGAGATCATGCGTTTTATCTGCTTGGTTTGAAGGAGAAGGCCCAGGCCGAAGTTGTCAACCCTGGAGGGAAACGCAAGCAGCCTCCAGTCAAAGGCACAGCTGGCACAACACAAACTCTGCTTCCGTTCAAAACCATAAAACCGTGCCCTTTTAAAGGGGCCCCATCGACGAGCCTTTGCACCCACGTTCTCTCGCAGTCCCCCGCCACCAAGGAGCGCGGCGAGGTGCCTCTTCTTATTTTACAGTTGAGGAAACTGTAACTCAAAATATTTAAGTGACTTTTCCCCCAACAACGCGAGGAGTGACACAGGCAGGACTCAAACCCACACCCTTCCTACGTCTGCACCCCACCCCTTTCATGCTTCCCACTGCTCCAGAGTGACCCCGGCTTAGAAGATGAGCAGAGAGGGACTGGTCTCGCCCTGCGTTGCAGAGGCACATGCATGCAAAGGCCACGCCTCGGTCCCACCCTGCACGGACCCCAAAGGAAGGTGTGGATGGAGAACCTCCTTCTGTCCAAGAACAGGGTCGGGGCTTTCTCTAATTTAAAAGAGAGAACAGCAGACTCTTGAAATATGGACCTAATTATGAATAACTAGGAATATTTTTCCTATATCATAGATACTTTGCTCAAGAAGGTTGGAACACTTAAACATTTTTAACAACAAAAAAAACTAGGAAATGAATCACAGACCAGTGAAAAGATGTAAGTAGCAAGAACAATGTTGTGTATGTTAAGTTACATATTCTATGGCTTGATATCTCTATTGATGCTGAAGTTCAAGTTATTCTCTAAGACGGTGCAGGGAGTATCGGCTTTGCTCATTAGATGAAGGTCTCTAAGTTGTGCCTTTCTTTTCCAAGCAAAATGTACCTAAAATTTCAAGTGGAGTCAATGTGACAAGACAAATTAACTGACAGAGTACTTTTCCATTTTTAGTCACCTTACCCACCTGTACCACTCAAGAGTTTCAAAAATACTTTAACCAAGTAGATAAAAAAAACATTTCTAAGATAATAAAGAATGCTTGAACTGAAGCTATAAAACTGTTGAATATTTTTAAAAGAAAAATAGTGAAAACCACAGTGAGACGTCACTACAGGTACAAACAAAATGGCTAAATAAAAAGAAGGTAATACCAAGTGTTGACAAGGATGTGGAACAACCAAAACTCATACACACTGATGGGAATGAAAATCGATACAACACCTTGGTCAAACTATTAGCAGTACTGTTGTGCTTTTCATATGCTGTGAGTCGGTGACTCCACTCTGTGGTCACCAAAGGACACACACAAGAATATTCGTACTAGCACCACTCATTATGGCCCCAAACTGAAGCCTCCCAAATGTCCATCAACTACAAGATGGATAAATAAATTGTGGTGTAGCCACAAAATGGAATATTATACAACAATGAGAATGAATTATCTACAACCCCTAGCAACAATGGATGACTGGCAGACAAAATGTGGAGCAAAAGAAACACAGTACAGTTCATACTGAATGATGCCTTCTATGCAAAGTTCGAAGTCAGACAAAGCTAATGGGTAAGATCTGAAGTAAGGACCACGGTTAACCCTGGTAGTGGAGAGAGTAGTGAATGGAAGGAGCCCTTTGTGGGGTACAAGCCACATTGCGTTGCTTTACCTGCGTGTTGGTTACTTGGGTGTGCAGCCTGTAAAAACCCATCGATCTGCACGCCTATGATATGTCCACTCTTGTGCTACTCTAGGTTTTTTGAAAGACAAATGCCAGAGTGACAAAGGCCGGAGCAGGCCCTGGAAACACAGTCTTCATTTAGGAACTCTCCCTCCTAACTCCTTCAGTGTGCTGTGGCTCCTGCCAGGGCCTGTGCCCTCTACACAGCTCGCCCATCCTCCAGGCGTTTACCCAGTTCCTCCTGCACCCCAGGGCTGGAGGCTACCCCAGGGCTGGGGGGGCAGCTCTGAGCTTATCCAAGAGAAAGACAGGCAAACTGCAATGGCAACAGAGCCAGGGCTGTGCTGAGAGGGGTCTGCGTGAGATGTGATGAGAACACGGAAGGTCTAGAAGCCCAAGAGGGAGAGAGACAGAAAAAGGCTCATGGGGGTGGGGGGGTGACACCAAGAGACTTTTAGGGGGAAAAGTCTTTGAAAGCATAGCAGAGGTTCGGGAAAGAGGCAGAGGGGCGGCTCTGAAAGGGACACGATGGCGTGACAGGCAGGCTGGGCTATGCTCCCGCCTGAAGCCACGCCAAACAATGAGGGCTTCGCCCCGAAGGACGGGAGAGACCCTGCGAATAACTAAGCAGAAAATATCAGGGAATAATACGATTCACGGGAGAGGCCCAGAGAGGAAAGGCGGGGGGTGAGGTAAGAGGCTTGACAGGGTCCCCACCGGCAACGATGGGAAGGGAGCAGCAGGGATAGCTCGGGGAAATCATTCCTAAGAGTCGCTGCCCCCCAACGCAGGTGCAGACCCACTCCAGAACGCCGGCTCTGGCCGTGGAAGGTGGTGTAAGAGCCTAAGCCCAATGACCACCAGGGCTGGCCGGCCACGTGCTTGCCTGGAAAGGCGGTGAGGACGCCGGTGTGGCCGACCCCTGCGGCTCTCCTGGCAACCTTTTCTGCCACCTTCACTCCTCACTCCGCCCTCACACGCCTCCCACACACAAGCGGCCACCCCCGCTGCACTGCCCTTTGCTGGTTCTCGGGGCGCAGCATTCCTGGGCCCGTAGCCGGCCCCGCAGCACGGACCCCGGATGCTTCCAAGGGATCCAGGGAACCGGAGCCGTCAACCTCCTTCTGGACTTGTTTCATACTCCTAGCCTTCTGATACCGAACCTAGAAACGTCCCCACCCCCATCCCGTGGGTGTCAAAAATAGCCACATGATTTATTCTCACCTGTTTCAACAGAAAGCTAGAGCCTAAATAACAAGTATTTTCAAGCATACCTGGGCGGTGCGGGGCGATCCCCTGAAGGTTAACAATACACTTGTCCACTAGAGGGCTCCAAACGCTAAAGACTGTATCTCCCGGAAACTTGGTTCTTCCCTACACTCCCAGACACCTCGTGCCCGTTGCTGGTGTTTGCTTTTTACCTCCTACTAACACACACCTACGTAGGCTCTCAGTTCTCCAGGTTAACAATCCTCTTCCCTCAAATGCAGCTCCACCTGCAGCCTGCCCCATCTCACCTGAAGGCAGCCCCATCCTTAGAGATCTTCAGCACAAAACTAAGGGGGGTGATCTAGTTCTTCTCTTCCAAGCACTGTCAGGACATCCAGACTCTACCGTCAAAACCTATCCCCAAGCTGAGCCCTTCTCTCCCCCTCCTCTGTGCCCTGTGCCATCTCTTACCTGGACACTGGAGTAACCTTCCCAGCTGCTACTCCTGGCCCCCAGGACCTGCTCACAAAATGACAGCCAAAGCTACAGGTGTAAAATGAAACACTCTGCTCAAACCCTGCAATGGAATTCACGTGCTCAGGGCACAGGTCTCTGGGTGGCCTTGAAGACCCTGCGTGCTGGGAAGTCTGGTGAAGCCTCCTCCGACCTCACTCTGCCCGCTTCCTTTCCGCCCCACCTCTGCTGGCCCCCTGCAAAGGGAGTGCAAAATGGAAGGAGGCTCAACTTAGGGTGGTGAACACACAATACAATGCACCATTATACTGCATTACAGAACTGTACCCCTGAAACCTAGATGACTTTATTAACCAATGTCATCCCAATAAATTCAATTAAAAAAAGAATCGTGTTAAAAAAACACACACCTGGCATCCTGCCTGGGGGGCTCCACATTGGCCTTTCCATGTCTCCATACTCTCCCCCAACCAAGATCCCTGCATGGCTCACCCCTCACTTCCTGCAAGTGTCTGGCCAGCTGCTCCTCCACAGGTCCCGCCTTGGTTGCCCCACTTACACCGAGGCTGCCCTTCCACTCTCACACCCCCACCCCCCTTTGCTCTGGTTCTTTTTGTACTACAACCTTCTAACACACTGCAATTTACTTATTGTGTTACGTTCACTACACGTTGTCCGCCTCTCCCTGTCGGAACATAAGGCCCACAAAGGCAGAGAACGTGCCCTGTTTGGTTCACTGCTGCGCCGAGCACCTGGACACATATACAGGCACAGAGGGCACGAGATAAACATGTGTTAACACAGGACAAATGAATTTACTGCTTGGCTTCAGTTGCCTGTCCTCACTGGCTCCTCTCTAGTAAGAATGAAAATTCTCAAGTCTTTGTGTGGGATACTCTGTTTGTCCCTCCGCCCCCTCCACATCCATCCAGCCTGCCTCATGTCTGGGATGGCTAAGCTGCATTGACCTGTGTGGACTGAACCATGGGCTCCCTCGCCCTGTGGCTTCGGGCTGGCATCAGTCTGTGGGAGGCACCACCAGGAGGCTCAGGGGAGAGAGAATAATGTCAGCATATACATTCCTAGCTCACTCCCTGGCAAGCGGCAGTGCACTCTCCAAGGCTGTCTTCCGGGTGTCAACAGTTCCCTCCATCACTCCACCAGACTTAGGGCTGCTGGACCTGTTACTAACTCCAAGGCCCAGAACTCATGCCTCTTTCCCTGAGTCCTGACCATTCCTTCAAATCGGTAAGCTTCCCTCAAGTACCCAATACGAGAGTGCCAGTATATCCTCTGGAGTCCTGTCGAAATTACACCCTAACAATGAAATCACCCAGGATGGTGGGTACCGTCCGTCGGCTTTCTGCTTTCTGTGTGTTAACATCTGAAACTCCCTCCAAGCACACACCTCCATATCATTCATTGACCTGGGAAGTTTTCTAACCACTTTTTCATGGCTCTCTATTTGGCTTTTCAACCTATTACACACTTGAACTTGGCTCTGTGTGGAGATGACCTCTCTATATTTGTTAACTTTGGCTTTGGAAACCATGTGTATTTGTTTTGGGGGTTTTCTCTTCCTTCTTTCTTTACTTTGTTTCTGGACTAGAACCTGGCACACCAGCCAAGCACTACATAAGATATCCAGCCCAGATTACCACCTGGCCCGGAACATGGCTGGTGTGCAAGACGCTGGGCAGCAGCTAACGAGAGGGCTTCTCTTGCCTAGGATGATGCAACAAGGAAAAGGCAAGTCGGTCTTTCACTGTGAAAGAGAGGACAGACATATACGATCTTTTTGCAAATGAGGAACACAACAGTTTTCACGGAGAAACGTGTATTGCAGCCTTTCGCAGCTCTGAGAGTAAAGCTCATTCTGCTGAACTTTCACCACCATTTTGCATGGACACCCAACAAAAGAGAGGTAACCTTTTCCCTGCAGCACAACAAACTCAGGTTTCAAAGAGTTCAGTGGTTAAAGAAGTCTAAACCTGAGAATTAATGAGACACATTAAGGCAAAAGGTATTTCACGGAAGATATGGATGATCTGCAAATATTTATGAAACTCATTTTCATATTCTGAAATCTCATTAATTGGCTATTCTGGTCAAAATTAGTCTAATAAAAATAAGTTGAAACCATTTACCAAACTGTATTCCTTGTTTACTCTTACTTTAAACATACATAAATCTCAATTACACAATTTATATTTACTCTGATAAAGTTAAGAGTATTAAAAGAAAAAAGTGCTGTATTTAGACATAAGGTTAATTTATGACATAGTTATATGAAAAAGTGAAATCTTCTATGAGCTGAGCAGACAAGTTCAAGTGCATACTCCAGGAAGTGGTAGCCCTTCCCAGACAAAATAACCAAATCGTGGGAGATGCTTTCAGTCAGCCAAGGTGGCCTAGATCTCTCCATGGAGCCCTTCAGAGCCCTTCAGAGATGCAGTCGCCTCAGCAAAGAAGAAATGGGAACAGCGAAGGAGCCACTGGTCTTTATCTCCTGCTTCAAAATCATTGGTGCAAAACCAGAACTGTTATTTAGAGTGGGCCCTTACAGAATGCCTGTAGCTGACTGGGATAGTACTACATACAGGTAATAGTACTGTGATCACAAGCGCAGGTGCATACCAGTCTGTATGGAAAAGTCCAGCCATTGTTTTGTTTTTTTTTGTGATTAAGGATTTTTTTTTAATATATTTTATTGATTATGCTATTACAGTTGTCCCATTTCCCCCCCTTTATTCCCCTCCACCCTGCACACCCCTTCCCACCCACAATCCCCCTCTTTAGTTCATGTCCATGGGTCATATATATATAAGTTCTTTAGCTTCTACATTTCCTATATTATTCTTAACCTCCCCCTGTCTATCTTCTACCAACCATTTATGCTTCTTATTCCCTGTACCTTTTCCCCCTCTCTCCCCACCCTCTCCCCTGATGATAACCCTCCATGTGATCTCCATTTCTGTGATTCTGTTCCTGTTCTA
>VMDR010003816.1:0-34521 GCA_007922815.1 Macrotus californicus
CAGGCAAGAAGGGGCTGGAAAGAAGTATTCCAAGTCATGAAAGGCAAGGACCTACATCCAACATTACTCTTTCCAGCAAAGCCATCATTTAGAATGGAAGGGCAGATAAAGTGCTTCCCAGATAAGGTCAAGTTCAAGGAGTTCATCATCACCCAGCCCTTATTATATGAAATGCTAAAGGGGCTTATCTAAGAAAAGATGATGATCAAAACTATGAATAGTAAAATGACAACACACTCACAACTATCAACAAAACCAAAAAGGAACTAAGCAAACAACTAAAACAGGAACAGAATCACAGAAATGGAGATCGTATAGAAGGTTATCAGTATGCGTGTGGTAGGGAGAGAGGGGGAAAAGGTACTGGGAATCAGAAGCATAAATGGTAGGTAGAAAATAGACAGGGGGAGGTTAAGAACAGTATAGGCAATGGAGAAACCGAAGAACTTATATGTACAACCCATGGACTTGAACTAAGCAGGGTGATGCTGGTGGGAAAGGGTATGTAGGGCAGAGGGGAATAAAGAGGAGAAAAAATGGGACAACTGTAATAGCATAATCAATAAAATATACTTTTAAAAAAAGGTGGGGCTGGGTATTTTAGTAACAAAAGAGAAAATGACAGCTTTGTTTACATGCTGATGAGAATACCCCACACTCACTCCCTCCAAAGGCACACTGAGAGAGAGAAGGTAGCACTACTAGAACAGTGGCTTCAGCAAGAGTGGCAGACAGCAGAACCCATGGGGACAGTGGGAAGGCCTCTGGAATGTATACCCAGCTTCTCTAGACTAACTGTGAGAGCTGTTCCAGTTTCAATGGCTGCCTCAGAGGATAGAGCCAGAGACTGCTGCGAAGCTGGGAAAGAGTCTTTTACTGCAAACTTTTATTACTCATCAAGTTAAGTAACTGATTCTGGGTAAGTTTATACATGCAGTCTCACTTAAGTAGAACTATATCAAACTTTTAAAATGAAACACTTGATATACTCTCTCTAACTTACCTGTAAGTGAAATCATGGGCATCTGGGTTCTTTGTGTGTTTTTGTCATTACAAATAATGCTGCCATGGGCATTCCTGACATATGTTCATATATATGTGCACACAGGTTTCCTGTGGAGCCACACTGTGTTTGAATCCATTACACAAAATGTCCAAAACAGGCAAATCTATAGAGACAGTGGTTTGCAAGCAACGGGGAGGGAAAAATGAAGAGTGACAACAAAAGGCAATGGGCTTCTTTCTGAGGTGATAAAAATGTTCTAAAATGTATTCTACTTTAGTGATGGTTGTACATGTCTGTGAATATACTAAAAACCATTTTAAATGGGCAGAGTATATGGTACATCGATTATATCGCAATAAAGCTATTATTTACTTGTTTGTTTATTTATTAATGAAGGGGAAAGAGAGATTGGTTGTTCCATTTACTTATACATGCATTGGTTGATTCTTCTTTGTGCCTTGACTGGGGATTGAACCTACAACCCTGGCATATCAGAATGACTTTC
The DNA here is from genome assembly GCA_007922815.1 of Macrotus californicus. Classification (NCBI taxonomy): domain Eukaryota; kingdom Metazoa; phylum Chordata; class Mammalia; order Chiroptera; family Phyllostomidae; genus Macrotus; species Macrotus californicus. The sequence continues at coordinate 1,512 of VMDR010003816.1, forward strand.
TAACCAAATGAGCTACCCAGACAGGGCTAAGCTGTGTTTGTTTTTGTTTTAAGTATAAAGTAATGTTTTCTAGGGATGGATTGCTGGGTAAATGATAGAATTTGTCACAAGAAGTGGACCTCGTGGTGTCCAAAGACACACCACCACCAAGGCCAGGGTCAGAAGCAGGTGTCCAGACCAGCCCTTCCCCAATGATCACTGGCAAGAAGCACACCTCAGTGTGACCCCTAGAGAAATGTGCACCCAAGACCCAACAAACTACTATTCGGTGCTGATCAGGGAGCAGCAGGGCACTGGCTGGGCAGAGAGGGACACGTAAAGGAAGAGCTGCTCTGCAAAGAACACGCACTGGCATCCTTCTGTACAGCTCTCAGACGGTAAAGCCTATGCTCAGGGCCACTTCCCCTTGCTCCAACCTGTCCAGACCACGCACTGCAGCTCCGGCCACACCACTCCTCAGCACAAAAGTGTTCCGTGGCTGGCCCTTGTCCACGAAATGACCCAGTAAGAAACCTCATCAACATAGCCTCCATCTGTCCCTGGGAATGTCTGCAGCTGAGCTAAGCAAGTTTAGCACAAGTTGTGCAAGGTACTGATGGCACAGAGCTAACCAGGGCACAGGTATCTTCCAACATTGCTTCATGAACCCTCAGGCCTCTTTCATTCACTGTTTCTTCTCCTCAGTGGCACACTTAAGCAAAGAAGCCCATTACAACAAAATTTTTTCTAAAATCACAGGTTTGAGGAAAAGATATGGAATAATTAAACCTTAAATATTTAAACATTAACTTTACAGGGTCTAAGTTACTTCATCCTAACATTGATGGAGAATTATTAACGTAATAGAGTAAACAGGAAGCTTCTACCTGTCTCTATAGAGCATCTCAAAGAGAGAACCTGAAACACTGGTGAGAAGATTCATCACAAATCACCTTTCCCAGGCAACAGACGTGGTCACATATTTATGTGATATAACACTTCTAATGCTCAGACATGCAGCCAACATAACACCACAGCCATCAGTACTGAGACACCAAAAAAACAAACAAACAAGCAAACAAACCAAAAATCAAGTCCTTGCAGCTGAACATGTGCTACCCAGGCCAGCAGGAAGGCAGATCTCAAGCAGAGCTGGGGCAGTGAAGACTTCTTGTCCCATGTCTGCAATGACTGTCAGGAGCTCTACCCAATGGGCATTTTTCCCCTACCAGGGAGCCAAGACAGCCGCACTACTACTTCCACACTTGAGGTCTACCAACCAGCCATGTCATCTTACTGCTTTTAAAAAGTACAGTGCAGAGGTGGCTGAAAAACATGCCTTTACTCATTCAAATCTTCTGAGGTATGCATCTTCACAAATTGATTCTACGTGTGATAAAACAAATTTAGCATTAAGTAAAAAAAAGTTCTTGTTGAAGCAAATATCTTACCCTAGAATTTGAAAAGTCTCCTTTTCATCCTCACTCTGAATTTAAAAAGAGGAAATTCTAAGAATTGACTTTATGAATATCAGACAAGTCTCCAAATATAAAGTGCTTAAGAAAATCAGTATTTCAGCAAGTGGATTCTCACTGAGCAGAACTAAACATGTAAAAAGCCAGCCAGACTCCTGTACCATCAATCTGTCACCAGGTAAAAATGCTGGAACCCTCACAAGGTCAAGCAGAAAACAAAGTGTGCCTAGGCAGCCCACTGCTGCTCGTGGACAGGGACACCTGCTTCAGGGCTGCAGGAATCAGAGATCTGGTTCATCTGTGGGTAATCTCTCATTGAAGCGTGCTTCCAATATAGAGGCTGGGGATGATATAGCAAATTCTGTTCTCCTAGTTCCTTCCGGAAAGACAAAGCCCAAAGGCAGGAGGGGAGGGGGTGAGGTGCCTCTCAAAGCCCTAAGGAGAATTCAGAGAGACAAGCTAAAGACTGACTAGAATGCAAGAAGAAAATATGTTAACATTGGAAAACAATGCTGGAACATCAAAAAAATCTAAATGTTACCAGCCCTCCCCAGGCAGATGGCCACTGACTGTAAGTGAAGTACCAGTGACCTCCAGGCCAGTGCCAAGGTAGGAGGGAGGACCAAGTGGCCACAGACCCTACTCACTGGCTAACCTCCCCACTTACTCTCAGCTGAAACAGGCCTTCAGAACATGAGCAAATGGCCACAGGAGTTCCTACAAGGACCAAAAGTCATGTAAGCAAATACAGTGATGGTAATCACAAAAGGGAAGGATAAATTTGTCACCGACCAGACTGTTTTGCCTGAAAAACCCAATCAAAGTTAATGGCTCAGTAAAAAAAAATTCAAGCTATCACCTGTGATGAACGTCACAATGCAGTATAAGGTGCATGCTCTGCTTCTGAAAATTAACCAGCTACGACATCAAGCATCACTATAAACACAAAATGAGACCTTCAAATTACAGCATCTCCAGTATTAAAATGAGGTATTTAAAAACAGCCCTAGCTGGTGTGGCTCAGCGGATTGAGCACCAGCCTGCGAGCCAGAAGGTTGCTGGTTTGGTTCTTGGTCAGGGGGCATGCCTGGGTTGCAGGCCAGGTTCCCAGTTGGGGCCTTGCGGGAGGCAACTAGTTGATGTATCTCTTGCACAACAGCATTTCTCTCCCTCCTCTCTCTAAAAATATATATGGTAAATAAAACACTTAAAAAATAATAAAAACAAAGCCTTTGTTCTATTAATAAAATAAAAAGGAAGATGCTTATTTTTCCTTCATCTTAAAATAAGCAGACATATACTAAAGGGTGAGTAGCCTTCTCTAATGACCGCAGCATGCAATCAACTATTTATAGTGAGTACTTGTGCTCTGCTTAATGGGATGTGGAACCATTAAATATCCCCATGAAATAAACAGAGGGAACATGATTATTCTCATCTTGTAGTTGGGAGATCAGGGCTCAAAAAGGTTAAGTGGCTTTCTAAGATCATAAGAAATGGAACTTTGGGTTAATATCCAAAATATACTCATATAAAGAACTCATAAAACTCAATACCAAACAAACAATCCAATTAAAAAATGGGCAGAAGGCCCTGGCCAGGTGGCTCAGGTAATTGGAGTGCTGGCCACATACCTGGGATGCAGGTTCCATCCCCAGTCGGGGTTTGTGCGGGAGGCAACTAATCAATGTCTCTGTATCCCTCTCCCTCTCTCTCTCAATGACCATATCCTCAGGTAAGGATTTAAAAAGAAAAAAAAAAAAGGTAGAGGACCTAAAAAGACACCTCTCTCAAGACACACAAAAGGCCAACAGATATATAAAAAGATGTTCAACTTCACTAGCTATTAGGGAAATGTACATCAAAACTACAATGAAATACCACTTCATACCTGTTAGAATGGGTATTATCAACCAGACAAATAATAAGTGCTGGAGAAGTTGTACAGAAAGGGATCTCTCATTCACTGCTGGTGGGAATGTAAACTGGTACAGCCACTATGGAAAACAGTATGACAGGTCTTCAAAAAATTAAGAATAGAGTTACCGTTTGACCCAGCAATCCCTCTTCTGGGTTATCTACCTAAAAAATCTAGAAAACATTTATTTGCAAAGATATATGTACCCCTGTGTTCACTGTAGCATTTTTCACAGTGGCCAAAGCATGGAGACAACCAAAGTGTCCTTGGATAAAGATGTGGTACATATATACATTGGAATACTACTCAACCATAAGAAAAGATGAAATACTGCCATCTGTGACAACATGGACCTTGAGAATATTATGCTAAGTGAAGTCAGTCAGTCAGAAAAAGCTAAGGACCACATAAAACTGAAACTTGTGGATACTGACAGCAGTGCAGTGGTTACCAGAGGGAAGGGGCAGGAGGAGGGAGGGGCCTAATCCATAATGACAGAAGATGGTCTGACTGTGAGTGGTGGGCGCACAGTGCAATATACAGATCTTGTATCACAGAAATGTATACTTGTAACCTATATGACCCTATTAACCAATGCCACCCCAATAAATTCAATTTAATATAAATTTAAAAAAGAATGAAATGGAACTTAAATAAAAATCAAGGGCCTCTGCCTTTAATTCCTGCCTAAATCCTCCAAACCTTAGAGCTAGTGTTGTTGATGAGTGCTGGCTCAGAGCAGAGGAGGGTTGGCACACAGGACAATGCATTAGCTGTCCTGGCCAAGAGCCCAGCCCAAAGTGAGATGACTCCCATCCACTGGAGTGACGGAGTGAATGCAGACATATGTGATGAGCTTTTAGTACTTCAAGGCTGTCTCACATTATACTATAGCCAGCAAATAAACGACTGTGAAAGGATTCTGAGAACCTTACCACGAACTGTTGCTTTTCACTGTCAAAGCACAGTATTTTTTCATTCTCAAGTTTCTGGTCCTTATCTTTTAAAAGATACAGTATTTACAGAACACAAACAAGGTACAAACTGTTGTGAGTTTTTAAAAATTATTCATGGCCAGCCCTAGCCAGGTTGCTCACTTGGTTAGAGCATCATTCTGACACAAGTTTGCAGGTTTGATCCCTGGTCAGGGCACATACAAGAATCAATCAATCAATCAATGCATAATAAAGTGGAACAACAAATCAATGTGTTTCTCTGTCTCTCTCAAAAATCAATAAATTTTTTTTAAAAATCACTGCTGATTCACAACAAGTCCAAATGAGACATCTTTTTCCATACTGCCCAAAGCAATCTATAGATTCAGTGCAATTTCTTTCAAGATAACAATGGTGTATTTCACAGAACCAGAACAGATATTCCAAAAATGTATGTGGAACTATGAAGACCCCGAACAAACACAGCAATCTTGAGGAAAAAAAAAACAAAGTTGGAGAAACAGCCACACTACCTGATATCAAACTATACTACAAGGCCGTATTCAAAACAGCATGGAACTAGCATAAAAATAGACATACACATCAGTGGAACAGAAATGAGAGCCCAGAAATAAACCCAAGTGTTTATGGTCAACTAATTATTTGACAAAGGAGGCAAAAACATAAAATAGGGATAAAGATAGTCTATTCAATAAATGGTATTGGGAAAATTGGACAGATGCATGCAAAAAAAGAAAAAGAAAGAAACAACTAGACCACTTTCTTACACCATACACAAGAAGAAACTCAAAAGGGATTAAGGCAAATGTTAGACTCAAAACCATGAAAATCCAAGAAGAAAACATAGGCAGGAAAGTCTCAGACATTTCAGGTGGCAATATTTTTTTCTGATATATCACCTCGGACAAGAAAAACAAAAGAAAAATAAACCTCAAAACAAAAAACCATTAACAGGACCTCTGGTCAAGATTAAGGCATAGGTTAACACAGCTCGCCTCCTTGCACAACCACAGCAAAAATTACAACTAGACTACAAAACAAGTTATCACCCAGAATCATCAGAAAATCAAGCTGCATGGAAGTCTGACAGCCAAGGAATTAAAGAAGCTACATTCATCTAGACAGGTAGGAGGGGTGAAGAGGCAGGGATACGAAAATCCAAAACAGTAGTCCCACACCCATGTGTGCAGGGTAAAAATTGGGCAGTATACCTCAGGAGCATGGGATCCCAGCTCCATACCAGACCAACCAGCCCAGAGTTCCAGTGCCAGGTAAGTCCCAGTAACTTCTGGCTGTAAAATGTGGGTTGGGGCAGCAGAAGAAACTGCAGGGTTCTCATAAGTCTCCTCTCAAGGGGCCTGCAACAGACTTAGAACATATACAGACTCACTTCCTTGTGGGCTTCAGCTCCAGCCCAAGAGCTGGAAGGTCACCAGTGACATACCGGAAGAAACTAAAGTGTCTGACATCAGGGCTAGTGCTGAGAGACAGCTTTCTCCCACACAAAACTCCAGAGGCCAGGCAATGGCACTATACCCTCTCCAAGCCCTCCCCCACACAGAGCCACAGAGCAGCAACATGGGTTGCTCTGCCCTGGTGATTACCTAAGGCTCCCATCCATCCAACATACTGGTGCACTTTTCTACAATAGGCTGGCCACACTACTAAGACAGCGAGTCAAAGCAGCTCTACCTAATATACAGAAACAAACACAGGGAGAATGCCAAAATGAGGCAGCAAAAAATAGGATTCAAATGAAAGAACAGAACAAAATTCCAAAAAAAGAACTAAACAAAATGGAAATAAGCACTCTATCAAATGCAGAGTTCAAAACACTGGTTATTAGGGTGCTCAAGGAACCCATTGGATACTTCCACAGCATAAAAAAAGACCCAGAATGAAATGAAGGTTACATTAAGAGAAATAAAGAAATAATCTACAGGGAACCAGCAGTGGAGCAGATGAAGCTGAGACTCAAATTAATGGGAACGTAAGAAAGAAAAAAACATCCAATCAGAACAGCAAGAAGAAAAAAATCAAAAAAAAAAAAAAAAAAAAAAAAAAAAAAAAAAAAAAAAAAAATGAGGATAGGATAAGGAACCTCTAGGACATCTTCAAATGTACCAACATTCAAATCACAGAGGTGCCAAAAATAGAGGACAAAGAGCAAAAACTTGAAAAATTAATGAAAGAAAACTTCCCTAATTTGGTGAAGGAAACATACAAATCCAGGAAACACACAGAGTCCCAAACAACATGGACCCAAAGAGGAACACACCATGACATATCATAACCAAAATACTAAAGGTTAAAGATAAAGTAAGAATCTTAAAAGCAGCTAGAGAAAAGCAGAGAGTTACCTACAAAGGAGTTCCCAGAAGATTGTCAGCTGATTTCTCAAAAGAAACGGTGCAAGCTAGGTGCAAGCTAGAAGGGACTCGCAAGAAGTATTCAAAGTGATGAAAAGCAAGGACCTACAATCTAAATTAGATTACTCTATCCAGCAAACCTCTTTTAGAATCAAAGAGCAGATAAATAAAGTACTTTCTAGACAAGGTAACGCTAAAGGAGTTCATCATCATCAAGCCATTATTATATGAAATACTAGAAGGGAATTATGTAAGAAAAAGAAAATCAAAACTATGAACATTAAAATGGCAATAAATTCACAACTATCAACAATTGAGTCTAAAAAACAAACTAAGCAAACAAGCAGAACAGAAGCAAAATCATAAATATGGAGAACATTGGGAGGGGGAAGGGAAGAATGAAGGGAAAGGTGCAGGGATTAAGAAGCACAAATTGGTAAGTACAAAATAGGGGGATGTTAGAACAGTATAGGAAATGGAGTAGCCAGAGAATTTATATGCATGACCCATGGACATGAATTAAGGGAGTGGGGGATTTTTTTTGGCTGGAGGGAATTGGGAGGTACTGGGTGTAGAAGGGCAAAGGGGGAAAAACTGGGACAACTATAATAGCATAATCAATAAAATACATGGAAAAAAAAAAGAAACAGTAAAAGCAGGAGATTCAGGGAGTATCTAATCAGCAAGTGGTAACAGAAAACAATGGTATAGCACCCTTTTTCACTAAAATGCTATATGAATAATGCCATTAACATTCATATAATGCTATGCTTATAGATTTACTTTCTTAAAAATAAATCTCATGAAGTTTTCATGGAAAAAAGAACCATCAACAAAATAACAACCCACTAAATGGAGAAACATATTTGCCAGTGATCTATCTTATATAGTGTTAATTATCAAAATTTATAAGGAACTTACAAAGCTCAACACCAAAAAACAAACAATCCAATTAAAAATAGGCAAAGGACCTGAACAGACACTCCTCCAAAGAGGACATGCAGATGGCAAATAGACATTGAAAAGATGCTAAACATCACTAATTCTCAGAGAAAGGCAAATTAAAACCACAATGAGATATCTCCTCACACTGGTCAGAATGGCTATCATCAATTGATCAGTAACAACAAGTGGAGAGGAAACCTTGGTGGGAATGCAGACTGGTGTACCTACTGTGGAAAGCAGTATGGCATTACCTCAAAAAATTAAAAATAGCCCTGGCTGAAGCATCGTCCTGTACACCAAAAGGTGAGTTTGATTCCTGGGCAGGGGACATACCTAGGTTATGAGTCCAATCCCCAGTCAGGGCATGTATAGGAAGCAACCAATTGGTTTCTCTCTCACATCGATATTTCTGTCTCCCTCTCCCCCTTTCCTTTCTCTTTCCCACCCTCTCTAAAATCAAACATATCCTCAGGTGAGGAAAAGGGAGGGGGAAGGGAGGAGGGAAGGATGGAGAGAGGGAGGGAAAGAACTGCAATATGATCCAGTAATTCCACTTCTGGGAATTTATCTAAAGAAACCTGAACCACTAATTCAAAATATATGCAATCCTGTATGTTCAATGCAGCATTATTTACAATAGCCAAGACCTGGAAACAACCCAAGTGTCCACCAGTGGATGAGTGGATAAAAAAAGTTGTGGTACATTTACACAGTGGGATACTACTCAGTGTTTAAAACAAAAGGGAAGGAAGTCTTACCCTTTGTAACAGCATAAATGGACCTAGAGAGCATCATGCTAAGTGAAATAAGCCAGTCAGAGAAAGACAAGTACCATATGACTTCACTCATATGTGGAATGTAATGAACAAAATAAACTAGCAAAACAGAAACAGACTCACAGAGAACAAACTGAGGGCTATCAGAGGAGAGAGGAGTTTCAAGGCTGGGTGAAAAAGGTAAAGAGATTAAGCAAAACAAAAACAAAAACCCAGCCCTGGCTGGTGTGGCTCAGCAGATTGAGTGCTAGCCTGTGAACCAGAGTCACCGGTTAAATTCCCAGTCAGGGCACATGCCTGGGTTGTGGGCCAGGTCCCCAGTAGGAGGAGCTCGAGAGGCAACCACACATTGATGTTTCTCTCCCTTTCTTTCTTCCTCCCTCCCTTCCACTCTCTAAAAATAAATAAATTTTTTTACAAAAAAAGCAATCTATCTCCCCCCCACCCACCTCTCCCCCTCCTCTCTCCCCCACTCTCTCCTTCCCCCTCCCCCTCCCTCGACACAACAGTATGGTGATTGCCAGGGAGAAAAAAGGAGAAGAGGGTAGGTAGAAAAGGTATAAGGTGGGAAATAAGTGGTGATGGAAGGAGACTTGACTTGGGGTGGTGAACACAGTACAATGTACATATGATGTGGTATAGAATGTGCGCCTGAAACCTATATAGTTTTATTAACTAACATCAGCCTAATAAATTCAATTTAAAAAAATGAGACAACTTTTGAACATGAACACAGTTCCCTCCATGACAGGCCTCTGGGCCCTCAGTGACTAGAGGCAGGAAGATGGATGTCAGATGACCTTGCTTACAACAGGCTCAAGAAGGTGGAAGAAAACAGAATGAGGCCAGCAGTCAAGATGCAGTAAGGAGTCACTGCTGGTTCAAATGCTAGCTCTGTAAAAGAAGGTATGGTATAATTTTGGGAACACCTGCCAGTGGCCTTGGGCACTTCAAAGGAACAGAGCAGCAGAGGGTATGGAGTAACTTGGACCCTCCTGCACAGCTGGTAAGAATATAAAATGGTACAGCCATTGCAGAAAACAGTACGTCAGTTCCTCAAAAAACTAAACACAGAATTAGCATTTGAGCCAGAAATTCTACTTCTGAGTATACATACAAAAGAAATGAAAGCAGGATTTCAAAAAGATACTTGTACTTCCATGTTCACAGCAGCATTATTCACAATAACCAAGACACAGAAACAACTCAAGTGTTCATCAAGAAATGAATGGATACAGAAAATGTGGTCTGTTCATACAATGGAATATTTTATTAGCCTTAAAAAGGAAGGAAATTCTGACACATGCTAACAACATGGATAAAACTTGAGGACACTATGCTGAGTGAAGTAAGTCCAAAAAGCCAAATACTGTATGATTCTACTTACATGAGGTACTTAAAGTCAAATTGATAGAGAGAATAGATGGGATGACCGTGGGTCATTTATAAATCACTGGTCATCCCAACCTATTTTGGTCAGGCCTCCTCTCCTCTGTTTTCCTCCTCCCACAGGATGGCCCTTTCCTAACCCTGGCCTCTTCTCAGCAGGAGCAGACATATCAGGTGAGGTTTTCTTGTACCCACACCAAGCACTCAGGCTCCAGATACTCATCCAGGGGACTCCTGCAGGAAGCTGGAAAAGGCTGTGCTATAACCAAGGGAGCGCTCACTGGTGCTCAGCCAATTCTGGGCTAATCTCTGGGAAGTTCCCAAACTCTAAGTAGTAGAGCTGTTTCTGCCTGTGGTGGTCATGCAGAGAGGTACCTGTCTGCCTGTGCTGGTCATGTAGAGGTATCTGTCTGTCTGCTGCCAGGAGGCAGCAGGAAGCAACAAGTCAGAAGGCAAAACAAGTATAAGCTGAGGCCCAGCAGAATTCAAGGGGAGGGGCCCTAGGGAAGGCTGCCAGACATCCCCTGCCCTGTTTCCAGCAGAGCCACCTACTGTCCTGGCAGATGGACAGAATGGGCAGGAGGAGCACTGGCTGATCCATTCAGCGGTACCTTTCCTTTCTTCCTTTTTATTTTTATTTCTTGAAAGAACACTGGGATGAAATAATGAACAGCAGTAAGTCCCTCAAAACACAAACCAAGTGAAATTACTATGATCAATATCTGAAATCTATGTTTAAAAACGAACCTATAAATAGGTCTTTTTTCACGAAAATACACCCACTTCTCCCAATCACAGGGCCTCTCTGGACTCCTCCAGGCCACATCATCCGGGCACCCTATGTACCTCCCAAAGCACCTCCAGGAAATCCACATCTACAGCTTTGGGTCCCAGGAAGACTGACTCCCTGGCTGGTTTTAACAATGCAGAAACTGAGGCATCAGGTTCCACTTTTAACTCATTATTTCAGGTCAATGGAGTGACCACTATTACTGAAAAGAGCTGCAGTATGCATCCCAAGTGGCCTTGGTAAACATCCCACATGCACAGCAGACACTGGAAATGGCCTGGGCTAAGCCCTAAAAGCAACTAGGCAAGCTCTTTTTCTGTATCACCCACACTGCAACTGCACGTCCTCAGCAGGAGTTTCGTATCATCTACACAAAGGAGCAATGCAGACAAATGCCTTTGTTACTAGTACCGAATTTACATGCTGGGTTCATCATCACACATCTGGAAACGACCTTGGTGAAACCTTCCCTTCAAAGTCCTTGACCTTACTCAGAGCTTCTGTTTAAACTAAAATGGGTGTTAAGAAAAACACAGAACACACCTGACCTTTTGCTGATTTGGTTATCTGACCAACAGGAAATCTACGCATATATTCTCTAAACTTCATTTTCTTAAGGAAAGAGACAGCAGATTCCAGAGTATCCTTGTCAGGAGGACCTCGGGTGGGTGTCTCTGAGGGTGGCTTTCTAAATGCTGCACACTCATTCCTCACACATCCTGAAAAGCCATGTCTCAGAGAGCCATGCTCTAGAGTTGAAGGTAAAAAAGAAAGGAAGGACTTAGACAACGAAGAACCAAATAGCCTGACACCAACATGTTTTCCTTTATATAGCACCAGAGTTGCAACTATTCCCACTCAGGGTGCCACCTGCAGCTAACTGCAATGATGATTCAGACACTGTGCCCTGCACCTGAGATGGGACTTGTAGCAAAGATTAGACCCTATGGCTGACAGTGGACACTACCCCTCATGGCAGTACACTTCATGTGTCTAACTTAAAGTTTTAGTTTTAGCTTTAGTGTTTGTTTTTCATGCTGTTTTGGTTTTGTTTATCTAAGATTCTAAAACATTATTCACAGCCAGTTTAACTTGTGCTAGTAAAAAAGACAAGAACAAATAATTCAATAGATACAGATGCCATTAACGATGTTTTGTTGTCTCATAAACTATTTTTCTATAATATTACACATGGATCAAATACAACACAAGCAAAGAATAGTAACTCAGGAGCCTCTCCCCAAGCTTGCTGTGTGCTAATTTCACAGGCAAAAGTAACCATCACACACACCTTCCATTTGTAAAGCAACATCTGAATGATTACCAATCAGTTCACAAAGCAGAAGGAACTGGTTATCAACAATTGTAAGATCCAAAGTCCTTCACTCAGAGCAAATTTCTTCTATGTCCATATTGCCAGTTACTTGCTAGGCAAAGCTTTCCTCTGCTTCAAATTTTAGCATTCCAAAATCCTTAAAGCAACACTGTCAATGACCTCATATAAAGGCCTGGCCCTGCATTATTTACAACAGCTAGAAGCAATTTAAGTGTCCACCCATAGGCAGAAAGGAAAAAGAAGATGTGGTGTATGTGTACGATGGAATATTACTCAGCCACAAAAACAGAATGAAATCTTGCCATTTGCAAGAACATGGATGGACCTAGAGGGTATGATACTACAACAGAGAAAGACAAATACACATGATTTCATTTCATGTGGAAGTTAAAAAACAAAACAAGTGAGCACACAAAACAGGAACAAAGTCATAGATACAGAGAACAACTGATGATTGCCAGGGGGGAAGGGATCTGGGGAGATGGGTGAAAAGTGGGAAGGGATTAAGATGTACAAATTGCCAATTATAAAAAAAGTCATGGGGATGTTCAGTACATCAGGAAATATAGGCAGTAATATTATAGTAACTTTGTATGATATCAAATGATACTGAACTTATCAGGGTGACCACTTTGTAAGTTATATAAATATCTAATCACTATGCTGTACACCTAAAATTAATATAATACTGTATGCCAACTGTAATTGAAAAACTTTTTTTTTTTTAATTTTAAAGCTATGGCTCAAGACTAAGGAAATGATCTAAGAAAAAGGGCAAAACCAAAGCATCAGCCCTTAAAAAAGTATAAAAACAAATCTCCACTGGTTTAAAACGATGGGTCAATAATTTGTCTTCCTGATAGAAGAAGAATGCTCTTTAGAGAATAGTAACAGTCTGCTCCTGAAAACACACTCTGAAACAAGATCACAAACGTGTCTCTGCCCTCCACACATCAATCAGTGCCTTCACAAAACAAATGCTGGAGGCAAAGAGCTCAAAAATCTTTTTTTTTTTGCACCCCTATGTTCACTGCTGCATTATTTACAATAGCCAAGATTTGGAGGCAAAGTACCCATTAATAAATGAGTGGATAAAAACACTGTGGTACACGTACTCAATGGAGTACTACTTGGCCATTAAGAAGGAAGGCAATCTTACCTGTTGCGACAACATGGATGGACCTAGAGAGTACTAAATGCTGAGTGAAGCAAGCCAGTCAGAGAAAGAAAATTCCATATAGTTTCATTTATATGTGTAATCTAGTGAACAAAACAAAACTAACAAAGTAGAAACAGACTCATAGACACAGATAACAGACTGACAGCTGTCAGAGGGCGAGGGTTGGGGAGTGAAAAAAGTGAGGGGATTAAGCAAAACCAAACAGAACAAAACTCACAGACATAGACAACAACATGACAATTACCAGAGGGGAAGGGGGATGCAGGAAAGTAGAAGAGTAGGCCAAAGGGGGGATAACTGGTGACAAAAGGACTTGACTTTGGGTGGTGAACAGACAATACAATATACAGACGATGTGTTACAGAATTGTACACTTGAAATCTATGTAATTTTATTAGCCAGTGTTACCCCAATAAATTTAATTTAAAATTTTTTTCAAATGATTTTATTTTTAGTGAGAGCCAAGTAAAATTTCCATGAAAGTCATTTTCCATACTTCAAATGCCATAAACACTTAAGCAATGCTTCCCTATGAAGCCAGAGGCTGACTCCCTCGAGCCGAGCAGAGACCCCGCCTAGTCTGTGCCTGGCAGCAAGCCTGGGGCTTCTCAGGCTGCTCCTGCCTCCTCACTTTCACCCAGCAGTCTTGACTGTTCCGGCGAGGCCTACTCTGACCTAGCCTTGGTTGCCAGCCACAAAGTTAGTAATGACACAAAAAACTTCTCATTTTAGCTTTTTTTACATCCCCAAAGGCTGTTGTCCACCTCTCTGAACCTGAAACTGGAATATAATTTCACAAGAGGTACCTTCATCTACCTTCATATCCAGGAGTATGAGATGTTTACATTTTTGTCTACACTACAATGAAAGTGATACAGAAAGACAGCGCTGACCACATTCTCGCATAAAAGCTACAAAACCCTAAAAACAAAGTGTTGTGGATTCCAAAATCTACATATTTTGCAGATATATTTTAATCTCCACATATTTTAATCAGTTGGTAAATACACTGTGATGATTTTTAAATTATATGTGATGACATTCTGAAATCATATAACTTAAATCTTAAAATATTTAAAAGATTAAAGGCCCATAGTCCTATTTTTGTTACCTGCATTAGCCAATGTTGTTGGCTTTCGAGAATTAATGTCCCTTTCCAAACCCAAGGACAACATGACATTCATGTTAGGGAAGACAGCATTCTAGGACAGCTGCTTCATCTATCATACAAGGGGGCTCCTTTTTCATGTGTGTACATGTGTTTGTTATGGGCTACAAGAAGAAGAAAAGACAAATCCACCCAGCACTCCTGTGAGTGCCCACAAGACAAATCTGAGTAGTAAAATATCCTGCTCAGTCACAGCATGAATCCCTCAGCTGTAGGCAAGGTGTTCCAGCCTCCATACAACCATGACCTCCTCGTGTCTGGATTCCAGCTGCAGCCCTGTCATTCGGCATGGGCTCTTGGACTCACGGGCTCCTCACAGCTCCTGTCCAGCTCTACAACCCAGAATGCATCCCCTTTCTGTCTCCATGGCATAGAGTGGATTACTGCGAGACTAGGTCCTGCCTGTACTCCTACAGTAACTCCCCTACTTTCCCATAAAGACCCCTTATTCCTGATCCTGGCTGCCTCCCTTGGCCTCGCCATTCTTCCTCAAAGTCTGAAACCTGCTCCAGACAGGTAGAGAGCCCTCGTAGTTATCCTAAACCACTACCTCTGCCCTCTCCTCAGGAAAATTCCACAGAACTTCTGTTTCTGACCTCCCAGGAGGCCCATCCAGGACAGCAGGCCCAGGCGTGACTCAGGACTCAGACCTCTTGGCCTGGGCACAGTTGTTACAGTGAGGGCTTAGGAAGAACTGCTGGAGAATTACCAACAGCACTTCTCCAGGCGTCAGCAACACCCTGGAGCAATGAGCTGCTCATTCAGGCCCAGTGACCACTTTTGTCACAATTCAACTCTAAAACTAAAGGTTTGATTCAGCTTACTTATGCTCCACTGTTACATCTTAAAAATATCAAGTGTTATGATCTTTGGTTATTGTTAAAATCTGAAATTGTCAATAGGGTATCAACTGAGAAATGCCCCATCACAAGAAGGCTCAACCCCAGCAGCACTGAGGGCAGTGTCCACCCATCTATTTAGAAGAGAATCTAAAATGTACAATTACACATGATGTGAAAAGCACTGAAGCCTGAATGAAACATTAACCCTTTCGGGACGAGCACTCTTTCCACCGCGACACTCCCGCTGTATGAGATGCCGCGCTGAAAACGTGCACATAGCACATGGTCAGTCCTCCTTTGTATGAAGACTTTCCTAACCTTATATAAGATCTATGCTTAATAAAACAATGCTTTTTCCAAGTGTTGTTTGTAACTTTAATATTAAGAGATGGTTATATAAAATTCTATCAATCATGTAGGTAAAATTTATAAAAATTATATACAGATGGATGCCGGATATATCCGGCGCTCGTCCACACAGGTCATCAGATGGGCGCCGGGTATATCCGGCACCCGTACCGAAAGGGTTAATACTCAATAAATGTAACCCACATCCAAGTTGGAAAAACACATCTATAGATATTTACAGTAATCTCCCATTATCATTAGTTTTGCTTTCCATGGTTTCAGTTACCCCATGGTCAACTCTGGTCTGAAAATATTAAATGGAAAATTCCAGAAACAATTCATAATTTTTAAATTGTGTACTATTCTCAGTAGCGTGATGAAATACCATGCCTTCCCGCTCTGTCCTGCCTGGGATGTGAACCATCCCTTTGTCCAGCATATCTATATTGCATACCCTACCTGCTACTTGGTAGCCATCTTGATTATCAGATCCACTGTTTATGGCCCAGGCGCTTGTGTTTAAGTAGCCTGACACTACCATCATGATGCCTACACGATTCACCTCACTTCACTCATCCTGTAGGCAATGAATATCTCACATCATCACAAGGAGAAGGGTGAGCCCAGTACAATAAGATACTTTGAGAGAGAAAGAGACCAAACTCACATTTTTATTATAAAGTGTTGTTATAATTATTCTATTGTCAATCTCTTACTGTACCTAATTTATAAAGTAAACTTTATCATAGATATATATGTAGAGAAGAAAACAGTATATAGGGTTTGGTACTATCCACGTTTCAGGCATCTACTGGGTATCCTGAAACATATCCCCCACAGATAAGGGAGACCGTTTTTGAAAACATATACTAGGTTCCAGGATAAAGAAATCAGGTCATAGATATATAAGTTTTCATTCCCATATTTTCATTCACTCTATAACCTGAAGCACTCTCTAAATTCACCCTTTATTTTGACAATGTGTACAAATTTGCTATTAATGCTTAAATACCAGGCAAAGACTAAGATTTAGTCTTACAAAGTTTTAAAATCTCTAAATAAGCAATTTTCAAACTTTTTCATCTCATGGTACACATAAACTACTTACTAAAATTCTGCAGCACACCAAATATATTTTTTTGTTGATCTACCAAAAATTAGGTAGAATTTTGCCCTGGCTGGTGTGTCTTAGTGGATTGAGTGCCGGCCTGTGGACCAAAGAGTCGCTGGTTGGATTCCCAGTCAGGGCACATGACTGGACCGCAGACCAGGTCCCCAGTGGAGGGGTGTGCAAGAGGCAACAATGTCTCTCTCGCACATGGACATTTCTTTCCCTCTCTTTCTCTCCCTTTTCCTATCTCTAAAAATAAATAAATAGAATCTTTGAAAAATAAAAATAAAAATTCCTACAGCACACCAGTGTGCCTCCTGCAACACACCAGGGTGCTAGTCTAAAGGGAAAAAACAGGTCATTCATAATTATGTGTCAGAATTTAGGGAAATCAACCCAAATTCTCTTCTCATTCTATTAAATTCAGATGCAACCTTTTTACCAAGCCTAGCTCACTACTTATATATACCAAACACACTAGACATATTCTTTCTCACAAATGCACCCTGAGCAGACTGGGTAACACGTCACAAGATTCCCAACCTCCCCTACCCAGCCCCTGGGTACCAGAAGCCCTCTTGGAATATTCCTGCACCCATACACAGAGAAGCCTGGGCCAGACCAGGAAATGAAAAGAATCAGCCAATCCACCAGCTTACTGTGACCTCATGACTCCAGGAGTAACCAGCAGAGAAACCACCCAAAGTAATAATTATAAGATTTAATAAATCACTGTCTTAAAACATTACATTTTGGGATGGTTTTGTTATACAGCAATAAACAAGTAATACATATGTTATCCAGGTTAAGATCTATTTTAAAATATGGAGAAAGTGTATAAGTTGCTATTCAAACAGACTTTTAACTTTGAAGTACTTTTCTCCCCCCAAATCCTCCCACTCCATTTTGCCCTAAAGCATACTGCTAGTCTTTCCTTGTAAGACTGCAAACAGTACCCCAAATGATACAATCCTACCTTAGCTCCTTAAGTAAAAGCCTTTATCAGAATCACCCATCAACTTTATCACAGTACATCCTTGTTATACTCAAAATGCTGGGCATGGAGATGGCCCAGGGAAAAGGCATAACCAAATGCTGAATATTTGTGAAACACTTTAATATGAATCAAACCTCTGATATGACTCAAAGCAAACAATTATATGTTAATTCTCAAATTTTAGCATGGAAATCACATTCCAAGATTTTTTCCAAACTTTTTGGAAGATGCTGTGACACCTCTTTTAATAAGTAACAAGTCTGGAGGACAAAACAACCAGGATTTAATAAAATGGCCTCAAAAGTGACAAGACTCTTCTTTCAACCACCTTCTCTCCCCATTACAGACACTGTTGGCCATCCTTTCTAAAAGGTTATTAATTCAATTCTTTGAAAATCCTACCAGGGGTGACAGACTTTTTTTTTAAAGATGTTATTTATTTATTTTTCTAGAGGGAGGGGAAAGAAGAGGAGAGAAAGAGAGGGAGATAAACAGATTGGCTGCCTTTCCCATGCCATAACCCAGGCATGTGCCCTGACGGAGAATCAAACCAGTAAATTTTCAGTCCCCAGGCCGGCGCTCAAACCACTGACCCACACCAGCCAGGGCAGGGCTGATTGAAGAGCTGAATTCTTTTTTATTTTTAAAAGATTTTATTTATTTACTTTTAGAGAGGGGAAGGGAGGGAAGAGAGGGAAACATCAATGTGTGGTTGCCTCTTATGTGGCCCCTACTGGGGACCTGGCCCACAACCCAGTCATGTGCCCTGACCAAGAATTTAACTGGCAACCCTTTCTTTGGTTTGCAGGCCGGCACTCAACCCACTAAGCCACCCCAGCCGGGGTAAATTCTTGCAATGGCTGAAAGACCGGCTGAGAGGGGAGATAACTGGTTTTTGGAGATAAGATATGTAAATGGGAACTTCAGAAACCCCAAATTCCATTCGATAATAACATACACTTGTGAACCTCAGAGCATCTCATCACATATTCTAAACCCTTAGATCCTAATGCTTAATTCAATGTCACAAGCATATATATCCAATGTCACTTGCTTAATATTTCCAAGATAATTCAGTAGGTTCTTGAAAGACCTGTGTAGAATTTCTATGTTAGAGAGCATCAGACTCCCCTAACTCACACCTTTCCTGTATTTTCTAAGGGCTGCTGAAAAAGACTCTAGTCAGTGGCATGGAACTTAGGGAACAGAACTCAGGACTTTGGTTAACAAAGTCACTCCTTGGCTCAATGTAGCACACCAAGCCTAGTTCCAGGAGGCTGATTCTCTGGAAAGGACCAGAAAGCAAACCCTTTGGCCTTTGCAGGCTTTGTGGTTGTGAACAACTCTTTAAATGTGAAAACCACCCTTAACAATCTGGTCATACAAATTCAGGTCACAGTTTGCCAGCCCTTGGCTATTGCTCAAACCAGCATGCAACCCAAATTTCCCCTATGGCCCTTCTCCCTTCTCTTTTGGTCCCCTCCACCCAGAGGCTCATCAGATGCCCACTGCCTACCCTCTGCTGCCTCCAAGAACAAGGAACAGGCCCATCACTGTGTGCAGGAACAGTGAAATCACACAGACCTGTGTGTCTCCACACCTAACACAACTATAAGTGTCCAAGTGCTGGGGACCCCCTATTCTACAGAGCAAGCATGGGGCTGCTCACTTCCACTTCCAGGGGCCATACCTAAGACTAATAGGCAAAGCGACCCCAGGAAACCAGATTAACTTCAGCTTTCAAACAACCCCCATTAATGTGCAGCTGCCCACAGCAACTGCAGATCCCTCTTGGGACTCCCTTCACAGCCCTTTTCTGAGTTGGCCCCTCCTTGCAGGCACCTCTCCAGCCAGAGGAGTCCACCTGCTTCTAGAGGCCTCCAGAAATCCTCCACGGAACAAAAAATTCTCCACTGGGAAGGCCTCCAAAGCTACTCTAGCTGGCAATAGCTGTGATGTGCTCACAACCCTGGATCAAGTTCCATCACACATGTCATCCTTACTATGTCCAGTGACCACAGGGATATATATACTGCTGCCCTCCAAAACCATGGCTGGCAGAGTCCTGTTCTGCACTGCTGTGAGCAGGCACCACCTCCAATAGGCCCAAAGAAAAGTGATTCAGAAAGGGACTCATGCTTTGAAATACTTCCTAAATATGTAATGTTCACCACTGTTCACTTTCTATTTTGAACTAAAACCAGTTATAGCTGAGGAAAATGACATTAGAAAGTAAATCAAAGCAAGAGAGCCCTTTTAAATTCCCTTTTTGTTTCATTAAATAGGAAAAAAACAGATTTATCGTGTGTGTGTTAGTTCTCAAGCTTATTTGCAATTGAACCTCTTCAGGATCCAACAGAAAGCATCAAATTTAAATATCTGCTCTCTAAGAAACTGTACTTGTAGCAGGTTATTTATTTGAAGAGGCTGAATTTACTGGTTTCTAGTTTTGTTCACAATGCTTCCACTCTTCAGTGGTTTGAACAAGTCCTAAATCAAATCGTTTCTAACATACTTTGTCTAAACACATTTTCAAGGCTCTTCTGTGTAGCACTTTCTCTTGCTCTCACATTTCCTTCTCTGAAGGAAAATACAGCACAATAAAAGACCACAGAACAAGGAGGTGGTAATAGAGTAACAGAAGGCCCTCCTCGTTGTTGTTGTTGTTTAAGGTAAGCAGACAGTTGTACAGTCACTTGAAATTGCACTAAGGATGTGGGCCCCAAGTGGGAAAGGAACACCCCCACCAGGAGTCCGTTCTCCCTCCTTTGAGCCCAGAACTGTCCCCAGCATGGACTAGTCACTATCAGCTCTACCCTGGAAACCTACTCTAGAGTAGGCACATATGCAAGATCAAAGCCACAAACACTCCAATCTCAACAGGTTCTCTCAAAAGAGAACATAAAATTTTCTCACATCCAAAAGCTTGAATCAGAACAAAAAAAACAGTACAGCCATTCCTGAGAGGAACAAAAGCACACATCACCAGAAAATCTAATGTTTGTAAATGTTCACAGCCACACTATTCATAATCACCATAAAAGGAAACAATTTAGATGTCCATCAACTGATGATAGGTAAACAAAACGTGATCCATCTACACAATGAAGTATTATTCAGCTATAAAAAGGAATGAAAGTACTGACATGCTACAACACGATGAACCTCGAAAACACGAGGCTCAGTGGAAGGTGTCAGACACAAAAGGCCCCGTAGGGCGTAGACCCACTTACATGAAACGTCTAAGGGAGGCAATCCATAGAAACAGAAAGGAAATTAGTGCTCAAGAGTTATAAAAATCAAAGGGGCAATCTCTTTGTGGTGAGAGTACTGTTCTAGTCTCCTGACTTGGTACTGAATACAGGAAGCTACAAATGTGATAAAGCTGTAGAGAAGTAAACATACACACAACTAAGTGAGAGCAAACCCGGGCAATCTGAGTAAAGACCAGAGCATTACATGTATCGTATCCAGGTTGTGACATTGGTCACAGTTTTGTAAGACGTTATCCTGGTTATGAAACTGGTCAGTTGTACAAGATGTTACCATTAAAGAAGTTAGGCAAAGCGTACAAGGCTCTTTGTATTATAACTGCATGTGAATCTACAACAATCTCAAGAAAGCCAACGAACACCATCCAGGTGAGCCAGCCCATTTCAACCCCCTACCCCAGCTGAGAACTGAAGCTCTGAAGAGACTGGGAGCCTGTCTCCCAGGCACAGCCTATGCTCACATGACGATGAGGTAAACCTTTTCTGGGCTGGTTCATGTCTCAGGAACAGCAGGGAAAGAGATGAACCATTTCAATCAGGCATGGTAAAAAGGTCAAGCACACAAGAATTAAGAAACCAACTTTTCTTCCTTTCCAAGAATTTTTGTGCTTACTAGAGTATGCAGGGCTCTTTCTTCCCAGGGCTCTCACCTCAGACTGAGAGGACCCCATATTCCAGGGTGGCTAGTGTGTGTCATTACAGTAGTCCTGTGATCCGGAATACATATGGAAAAGTTTCTGGAAGGAGGGGTGAACCACGATGCAGGCCAGAAGCCTTATCTGACCATCTGAGTCCAGTCTGCAGGCATCCTGTGGGGCACCCCTGCCCAGGGAACAATGCCAAGCCCTGCACAGCCAACACCTTTCCAGGACCGTTCTCATCACCTCAGCAGCCCCAGTAACACCTTTTACCCAAGTGTGCATTCTGCTGCAGTGACCCCTGAAACCTCTCAACTGCCATGTGAAGCAACATGGCAAAAGGCTCCTGCAATCTGACACCCAGGAGCCTTGGGTCCAATTCCTTCAACCAGGCACAGAGAAGATCAGGAGGTAGTTTCTACCCTGAGCCTAATTCCCACTTCTAGGACTCCTACTACTAATGAAAAGGAACCGCCAAAGCTCAGGAGGCCCCAGCTGAGTATGGTAGCAGGGGCCCCATCAAGACACGCTCACCTGAGCTTCCTTCCACCACAGAACCCGAGTGCAGCAGTGAGGTTTAATCAAGGAGACCACCATTTTAAGCAAGGTTTCCATGATTTGGGTTAGAGACACTGCCAAGTGTGGCAGCAATGCCCCTTGGCACCTAAGATAGCCTGCATGGCTCCCAGGCCTGCTCCTGTTTACCCCACAGCTCTGTACAAACACAGAAGGATGAGGTGAGAACCTTCTCTGCTTGCTGACTGTCCCCAGCTGCTTGCTGTGACTGTATGACTCAGCTCCACACTTCAGTTTTCCTATTTCAGAAAAACATGGTTAGTAATGATGTTACAGTCCACCTTATCCCATGACAAATGAGACTCACTGAAAATTAAAAACTGCCACAGAAGAACGGAGTATAGTACCCATGCACGCTTGTGATGTACCAGAAGACAGATTGACTTCCATTTCCACTCAAAAATCCTTCAAAAATACTCACTTAAGAAAGGCACACATCACAAAGAGGGCGGGTTGAACATGACACCAACCTATTTCCAAGAAACAATACTAACACTGCCAGTATCAATTTGAGTTTGGTGCAGTTTGAATCCAGCCACCCCCCACAAAGTGGGACATAAGCATGCCCAGGTGAGCCCACTGGGAGGATGGTTACAAAGCACAGAGGTTTCCTGGAAGTCAGTGCACAAATTGAGTGCCATCTAAGCCCACAGAGCTCCTCTCTGGTAGCAAGGAAGAGGTAGGGCGGTGCACCCCAAATCCAAGAAAGAGAGCTCCAAGATGACCAAGTCAATGCAGACTGACAAGAGCCACACTCAAGCACCCGAAGACTGAGGCACTAACAGCTCGCACCAAGACGTAGAAGGAGGCTAGACTACAAGTGCTCAAAGAGAACCATGACCCCATCAGGAGGCCTTGTCAGGACTGTATCTCCAGCTGCTGTCAGTGTGTCTGTGACACTCACACCGAGCTCTTCCACAGAAACCAAAGAATCAAATTCAACTGAAGGTGTGCTAACCGGAAAAGGAAGTGTATCCAACGGCCAGTATGCAATTGCATGGACATTCCCATATCCTACACGCAGATCCATTACACAATGCCAAAGGCTGGTTCACTGAAAACCCCTTTAAAAAAAGATCCTACCAGAGCTCTAAAGGTAGACCCAAAGAAGCAATGAATTCAAGAATGCAGAGACAGGAGTGAGCATCTGTACTGAACCCAGGGGTCCCACCTACTGATTCCTACTGTGAACTGAAGGATCGATCACAAAGACCACCAATAATGGTACCTGATTCTCAAACAAATAAAGATTTTAAAACTCAGTTCTATGAAAAATTACCATGAGAGTTTACATCCTTAGAGAAAAAGAACAAGTAAGCACAGAGCAACATATATTGTAATACTCAAACATCTTAGAAAAAAGCCACACATTTATGCTCCATGGAAAGGGTGAGGGAGCTGCTCACAAGAAGAGTCGTAAGGGCTCTGAAGGAAGGCCGAGGAACAGGCCCACCCAGAGGGAGATACCTGCTCTAGAGCACCCACTGTGTCTACCTGCAAGACACAAGTCTGTCAGCAAGTCTGCAAAGGACAGAGGCAGAGACAGAATCATGTGTAGCAGCTGCTTAAACTAGCCATGGCTGGAAGAACAAAGACTTTAACTATTAGAGATGCTATTAAAATGTGTGAAGGTAAAATGATAGGATGTTTAAGGTTTACTTTACAATATTAAAACTAAAAAGTTTAAAAAGAGATAATAATGACAAACAATCAGGGAGAGGAAAGAGATAAAACCAGACTGGCAAAATATTAGTAATTGTTGAAACTGGGTAGAAAGGGTGAAATTCTCTCAAATACTGTAAGTGTTTGGAAATATCCGTAATGGAAGGTTAAATAAAAATTTTAACTTTATATGTCAAGAAAGTCAGAAAGCAGCTGTGTCTTGGGAGCTCCATCAAAGTCATTTCCCAGCAGTTCACTGTCCGCCCTGTCAGTCAGCCGTTTAGATGAAAAAAGCCCCTCCACGGACCACCGATAAAGCACTTTCACAGCCTTGTCCAAGTTATGGAAAAGCTTGAGAATGAAAACTCCCAGGTTCAAAAACCCCATACTTAAAACATGTATATATGAATGTATAAAGATGATTTTAAAAACATGTAAGCCTACCATCTTGATAATAGTGATATTTAGTCCCAATTATTTCTTTTAATAAATTTTTCCTGATTTTTTAGAAAGGGAGAAAGGAACACTGATTTGTTGTACTACTTATTTACACATTAGTTGATTTTTAAAGATATGTGAAATATAACTTTATTTGGATTCTAAACTAAAAGGAGTAGAAACGACAGTATCAAAGTTTCAGCGCTGAGCCTTGTGATACAACTGCAGCAATCTTACAGCTGAAACTCGGTAAGGAAAGAACTGGGTTCCAAAACAGCTAAATATGCAGCTCCAAAAAATGGACGTATTTTTAAACTGCCACATTCACTCCAAAGCCCACTCACTTCTTTCAGCATCCCACAGATCAAGCACAGGTTCTGCTTAGCTATGTCATAAAGTGGCAAACACGCTACACCACTGACATCACAGGACAGGTGCCTAGAAAACTGACTTCTGATGCTGGGCTCCAGCTTCCCTCTCACAAGTCCTTAACCTCACCCTGGGGAGTGGTGGTGGTCTGAGCAACCTCTAGACCGTGGTCATGTTGTGCTGCCAGAGCTGGTCCATCACGACCTCTGGTGGGGCCAAAGCAGGCATGGTGACAAACTCCAACTTAGGGTCTCCAGTTAGTTTTCTAGCAAGCCAGAGGAAGGGCTTTTCAAAGTTGTAGTTACTTTTGGCAGAAATGTCACAGTGCTAAAGATTCTTATTTCACTGAAAGACATCCGATTATTTGCCTTAACACAATGGGGATGTTCCCACATCCTCATACCACATTTCTATGCCAGTTAGGCACAGTCTTGTAAGCAGCTCTCGAAATTACATCAAACATTAAAGTGGCACAATGGGCTTGGATGTAACAGCTGTCTCTCAGCCTGCCTAACTTCTCCTGGCTGACCCAAGGGGATAGACCTCAGCATCCAGGGTGGCTATATACTTCTCAAATTCACCAGCCAGATGACATCTCATGAATGTACTCTTCCCAGTCCCATCATCACCAACCAATACAAGTTTGAACAGAACTTGGGGTTCTCAATGTGTGGCCATGGTGATGTTACTCCTAGAAGTATCTCCAGGCCCATCTGACTGAGACTCACCGATGCTTATGTATGTGCCCTGACCAGGGATGGAACCTACAATCTCAGCATATTGTGATGACACTCTAACCAACTGAGCTTCCTGGCCAGGGCTTTAGTCCCAGTTCTTTTCTTTTTTTAATTAATTCTTATTGATTGATTGAGAGAGAGAAACAACAACCACCTATTGTTCCACCCATCTAGGTATTCATTGGTTGGTTCCTGAATGTGCCCTGACGGGGGACTGAACTCATAACCTTGGTGTATCGGAACAACACTCTAATTAACTGAGTTACCCCAGCCAGTGTAGATTCAATTCTTAAGAATAGTTTTAAATCATGACATTGAGGCTTGACCACCCTAACTACCTCCACAGAAAATAACAAAAATGTAGACCTTAAAAAGATATTAAACTAAATTTATGTTATTAGGCTACAGATAAAGCATATTGAGTAGGATTATAAAGGAAAGCGTGTTGCACTCACACACCAGGTGAGGTTGTGACAGGTCCCAGTGCCCAGGCCCTGAGCAAATGGTAAACTGATCCAGAAAGTAAATGCAGAGGTGGACAACAGAGAGGAGATTGTACAAAGAGCGACATCAAAAAACTACTAATACAGCAAGACCTGTCAGTCTAGGCTTGCTCTCCGAAGGCTGCAGCAACAGCTTCCACAATGTAAAAGTCCCAACCTCAAAGCATCAATAAAAAGTCAAATTATGACAAATATTCTTCTAGTTTATAAAACAGGCTAGATGACTTTGTAATTATGCAAATGACTTACATGGATGACACATGTCTCAACACAAAAACACAGTTAATCTTGCACTGAGGGTGATGGGAATGAGATGGTCACAATGAGAATCATCTCAAACCTTCTGTGTTTCAGAAGACTTTGGAAGTCTCCCATGCTACATCCTCCCTCCTTTCAAAAGGGTGCCACCTTCCACTTCCAACCAGGGAAAGCATGCAGATGCCAGGCAGGCTACCCAGGGGAGCAGCTGTGCTGGGAGCAGCATGGACAGCCCCCAAGTCAGGCCCCAAGAATCTCCACATTGCCTTCACCTTCACATGTTCTAGGTGACATGATCCTCAGCTGGCCTAAGAAATAGAGCCTAGGACTCTTCTGAAAGCAATCTTTTCAGGAAGAGGGGAAAGCTACACCTGAACCCAGACCCACTGCCCTTGATTACAGTTTCATGAACCAATTAACTTGCTACTGAATGTCCCTAGACGAACTCAGGTTGTAAATCACACACAATGAACAACCCCCCAGGATGACCCACACAGCTCTGACCCCAAACAAATGGTCATCCACATAACCGGATTCCTCTACCCAAACCCAGACAACCCCCCAACAGGCTGGGAAACCCCTGTCCCCAACACCCAACCACCAGGGCAGATATATTCTGATCCATCTCCTCTTCCCCTGGAGCTCCTGCTGCACCTTAAACTAGACAGTGAGGCTACCCAAAATCTAGAAATAAACATTTTTACCCCCACCTTACCACCTAACGAAGAAACAAAACCATAATTTTTAATAAATAAAGCTATTTATGTATTCAACTATGCCATGCTAAATTTCTCATTTTTGTCTAGATTTTCAACCTTCAAACCACTGTCAGTCATTTAAAAAAAATTTTTTTCCCTCACCCAAAGACATTTTTTCATTGCTTTTAGAGACAGTGGAAGGGGGACAGAGAAACATCAATGTGAGTGAGAACATCAATTGGTTGCCTCCTGTATGAGCCCGGACCAGGGATTGAACCTGAAACCCAGGTATGTGCCCTGATGAGGAATCAAACACACAACCCTTTGGTTATAGGACGATGCTCCAACCAACTGAGCCACACCAGCCAGGGCCACTGTCAGTTATTTTTAAAGTTATTAAAACAGTTACTAAAAACATCTAGTGTAAAACATTAACCCAGGGCTCACTCAGATTCTCCCATCCCCCAGCACCAATACTAGATGCTTATGCTTGGCTCAAGGGGTTTGGAGAAAGGAAGAGGAAATGTGAAAATAGAAGCAGTATATTTTTATTAATACTGACACCCTCTAAGAAAACTAGAGATAGCCCTCAGTGGTGTGGCTCAGCTGGTTGGGTGTCATCTTGCAAAGCAAAAGGCTGCCAGTTCAATTCCCAGTCAAGGCACATGCCTGGGTTCTGGGTTCAGTCCCCAGTCAGGGTGTGTATGAGAGGCAACCGATAAATGTTTCTCTCTCACGTCGATGTTTCTTTCCCTCTTTTTCTCCGTCCCTTTCTTTTCTCTCTAAAAATAAATAAAATCTTAAAAAACAAAAACAAAAAAACCCAGTAGAGACAAATCCCTACCACCTAGGTCTCCGGTGAAACATTACAGTATATTTTTCAATCAAGAATGAGATCATACTGAATCTACTGTATTGTACCTTTCTTTTTAAAATCAACATTCTCCACCTCTCCATTGAGGATTACAAATGTTGCCCTGGGTGTTGTGACTCAGTGGATTGAGAGCTGGCCTATGAACTGAAAAATCCGCTGTTCAATTCCCAGTCAGGGCACATGCCTGGGTTGCAGGCCTTTCCCTCTCTACTAAAATAAATAAAATCTCAAAGAAAAATTACAATGTTGTTCATGAGCAAACTTTCCCTAAATTAACACTGAAGCATATGATTGATTATTACCCAAATCTATGCATGGTTCTACACTAATTTATAAAATTGCAAGGGTCCATAATCCTAACCTGTTTTCTCCCATTGCCCAGTTCAGCTCAACAGAAGAGCAAAAATTAAAGAATTCATCCCAAGGTGCCATAGACAGTGTTTAACCTCTTGTCTCATAGAGCAGCGTGCAAGGACGGGTTATATTGTCAGTCACTCACCGTCTACTGGGACACGACCAACAAAATTAATACATAATGACAACCTTGGAAAATGCTCTGACATCAGGATTCATCTGTAAACTCCTCACTGGACACCTCCTAGTGAGAGGAACATGGAGTATCACAAGCTCCTCCTGCCTTCCTCAGACCAGCTCCCTGGCTTTGCAGTCTCTCCAGGCAGCTGCTATAAACCATGACCAGCAGCCTGTTGCTACCTGAAAATAAGTACCTATGACCTATGCAAAAAAGATGCCAGTGGTGCTCACTGAAGTGAGAGACAAATGTGGGCACCAAGGTTATCTGTGACATAAATAGAAAGGAACCACAAAAGGAAATGATGGACTTGTGGATGAAAGTTGCGAGACAATAGCAATCCACTAAGAGTGAAGAGATTTATGATTCCCAGGCATATCCAAAAGCTTCCTTCCTACCATGACTTCCTAACTACCGAGAGGTGCCATCAACAGCCCCCATGTAGCTGCTTCCTGAGCAACAAAGTAAGGAGAAGTCAGCTGCCTCTATTCTTCCAACAGGTATCTCCAAACTCTGGTAAAACATCATGGACAAAACAATGTTATGTCACATACCTACCCGTTCTAAAGGGCTGATTTCTGTCTGATTCCAAGCCTAGTGTCATGCTACACAGACGCTGACTACTTAATTTATACCTGCAGTGACAGGTCAATTAAGTCACCCTGAAACAAAGCAGCACCAGAAAAGCTGGAGTCTGAAGGCCAAAGCAAGCTGAAGCCCTGTTGGTGGCCAAGTACTTATACAGATTCCAAATGCAGCAGGTGGATAGCCAGAAGAACGAAAGCCAAGAAGCTGGCACCAAAAGGGCACATGTGTGAATCTCATGGACCCTGGAGAGCTGCCTCTGCCCTCCCCACCTTTCTTTCCCCAATACAGGATCCATGCTGAGAGGTGAAAGATGACAGTATTCCACATCCGCACCTTGCACTGAAAGAGGCCCTTGAGAAAAGCAACTGGCAAGAAAAGAATATAAAACATCCTTTGTCTGATTTCTGAACTCCCTTCAGGAAAGAGAATACTCTCTTCCCCAAGGGGCTCAGACTTATTCCAGATTCCACCCTCAAAGTCTGAAACAGAGTGCTTAGGGAAGGGACTAACACTACTGCTGGATGATGTGTCTGCAAACCTAACTCTGAGCCAAACCCAGACAAAATCTGCCTGAGAGGTTCAGGGAGTGACCCAAGCACAGCCCTCCAGGGCTATATTTGCTCACATGAGACACATGTCCAAGCACACCTCAGGAAGAAGACTAGACTTATCTGGGAACATATCCCCCTTTTTGTGCAAGCAGCCATTTGCTATGAAGTTGTTCTGAGTCCATAAGATGAAGGTGCGTCAAGCAGTCACCTAAGTATCAAACAGAGCTGAGATCCAGAACACAACACCTATCTCCACAAACTAATACAAAAAAATCGATGATGAAAATTAAACTGCAGAAACCAGGGGTAGAACCATGATCTGTGCCTTTGAACAGATCAAATATTAGAGCCTGCTGTACGGGGGAATGAGGTAAGGGCGAAGATATGCACTACAGAAAGAGACAGAGTAAGTCTTAAAGTTCTCATCACTCCCCGACCAGTGTGGCCCAGCTGGTTGAGCGTCATTCCACAAAGTGAAAGGTCACCAGCTCGATTCCCTATCTGGGCACATGCCTGGGTGACCGGTTCGGTCCTAAGACTGGGCGCACAGGAGAAGCAACCAATCATTGTTTCTCCCTCTCTCTCCCTACTTCCCCTCTGGAAAAATAAATACATTTTTTAAATCTTAAAAAAACAAATTCTCATCACAAGAAAAATTTTGCAGCTACATGAGGCAATGGATGTTGACTAGACTAATTGCACTGATCATTTCACAGCATAAACATGTATCAAACCATTACATTGTACACTTTAAACTTATACAATGTTATGTCAATTATATCTTAAAATTGGGGAGGATTTTTTTTATTTTAAACAGAAAGGGACAGGAAATTATTTTTTCCTTTCTTTTTACTTCAATCAGGTGGCCTTTTGGTCTTACAGTATTTTATAGCAACCTACTTTTAATATCTACAGAAATCAAGCCTAACAGCCCAGTGGTAATCAGAACCATGGAAAGTCAGTGAGGAGCTCACTGGCACTTGTGAGAGTATACGTGTATGCATACATGTGAGAACACAGAAGTGAGAGCACACATGTGTGAGAGAACATACTAAGAGGCTTTTCATGGCAGAGTCTATAAGAGATAACAGAGAGTTTCCATACTCCATACTGTTAAAAATCACAATAATAAGAATAAAAAGGAAACTTGAAATTTAACTTTCCAGTGAGTCTTTAGAAAACAAAACATCACCTGTTTATTTCCTCAAGCACCAGAGAGGATATGCAATTTTAGGAAAGAATGTGTCTGAGACAGCCCTAACCATAAGAACATCCACTTCATAAGAATTTGGGCTGGAAGGTAATTGTCCCTGCTGTTTACCAGCAAGAAATGAATAAAAAAAAAGAGCAGGCAAGGCTAACAGCATCCAAAGCTACTTCCAATTTCACCTTCAAAAATGTAGTTTATTCCCAATTATTAAGCAATAAACAAAATATATTTTTATACTATTTGTAAGCTTTTACTCTCTTCATTATTTTATAATCAGACCACTGAGTTATTTGAGACTTCAACTAATGTTTTGTAGGCCAAACTAAAACACCACTTTATAAATAAAACCTTTCTGATATTATTCTAACTTTTTTTTTTACAGGTTCCAAAAAATTCTAGTTCTCCATGGCTAAGAACAGGTATCCAATGGTTTACAACCAGAATACGGGAGTAGACGTTCCCGTATTTAGAGTGGTTTAAAGACACACGGTCAAAAACATTTCTATTACAGCAGGCATAACAAAATAACTGGTGACCACAAGCACAAAGCTCCTCGCCTCTGGAACCTACCTGCCAGAGCCAAGCCACGAAGGGGCTGCCCATCTTTATCCTGCCAGGAAGACAGAAAAAAGCCAATTCAGCAAGTCAACAGACACCACCCTTGCTCCTCAACAGAGGGAAGGCACGAAACATACCCAGAGAGCCTGCAGTGTCCCTGCGGATGGGACAAGAGTTGCTCTCCTCTGAGTAAAGAGAAGCAGAGGTACTATTCCTGACAATGAAATATAAGCAAAGGACTGTATTTTTATTATTCATTCAAACATTTTCAGAGACTTAATAAAATTCACTTTAGGTACAACCCATCAACCACAGCCTTTTAAAGAAAAATCCCACTCAGCACTATTCATTTTTGATTACAGAAAACCCTGTGTGCACTAGTGACTGTGTGAAAAACCTGCTGTTGGTGACATGGGGCCAAGAGGTCAGTGCCTCAGTCAGGTGCAGCTGGCCTATCTTCTAGGAACCCTCCCTCCATTGAATCTCTCACACGTGTTTCCAGGAAACACTGGGAATCACGAATGGTCTACAGGAGCCATCCTCCCTCCATCCAAACTCACAGACACGTTTACTGGGAACCGTAAATGGTCTCAAGCTTGGCTGCTTCTAGTTCATTTAAAAGGCAGCTACCATACTGTCATGACTGCCCATCCCATGAGCTACATCTAGGGCCACAAAAACCTCTACAACAAACCATGGAGAGTTAGATTTTAAGATGTCAGCTAATCTTATTAAAGAAGAGAAGTAACTCTAAGATCTCTCAATTCACTTTAAAAAGTTAAGAAGCACAATCTCTGCCCTGACCAGTGTGCCTCAGCTGATATTGAGTGTTGTTGCACAAAGCGGAAGGTCACTGGTTCGATTCACGTCAGGGTATATGCCTGGGTTGTGGATTCAGTCCCTGGTGGGGGCATGTATGAGAGGAAACTGATTAATGTTTCTCTCATACCTCCATGTTTCTCTCCCCTTCTTTCTCCCTCCCTTCCCCAATACATACATACATACATACATACTTAAAATCTTTCATAAAAAGAGAAACTCAATCTCAACAAATTCATGGAAAATAACAATTACTAGTTTTGTCATATTTGCCTGTGAAAGAAACAAAGGAGCTGCTAATGTTTTCAAGTATAGCCATTACCAATTGAAAAATATAATGCTGGACTTACGATGAACAGTTTATCTGCTTTTCATGTGGATCAAAAAATAAGAAAATCTGCACTGCAAAGTATTCTATTAACATAATGCCTAAATATAAAAATGAATTCATGTAGAAAAAAATCACATATTTAAAAGTTTGATGATTAAGACAGACAATTCATATAAACTTTCCTTCTTATTCTTATATCAGTACAACCAGGTTTTAAATGACAGGACCATCCCAGAAAACCTATCATGCTCCTCCTTGCTGCCTCCTTTCACAAGGCACCTGTCCTTCCTGATCTGAGACATTCAAAAAGTGCAGCCACCAACACAGCTGCATGGAAACAACAGCTCACCAGTGCTTCACTGCTGAGCAAGGGGACAGGGGATGCAGGTTAGGGCTGCCAACATCAGCTCACTGGCCCTTTATCCTAAAAGATACCTGTTTAGGGAACAGTAGTTCTAAAAGAAGCCTTCGGAACACAAATAGTGACATAAGTGCAAATCCTGACCTAGTAAAATTTTCCTACCTTCTGGCAAGTGGAGAAAGCAGATACTTTCAGAAGTTACAATTTTTTTTTTTTATTTAAGAAAATAATAGCCTTGAAAGCATAGATTACACAATGCCAAAACAGACACAGGGTCACTTTCAGATGATACACTGACTTTAAAACAGCCATCTTCATAAAATGGAAGCCTGACAACTTAATTCCTTCACTGACTGGGCTGCAGGCAAGTAGATGTCTAATCACCAACTATGGTGTGCCTGACATGCACACCGCAGGCATCAGCAGGCTCATTATAATCACTCCCTGTGCCATGAA